>PVJD01004937.1:0-125453 GCA_004026545.1 Mormoops blainvillei
CGCCGCTCGCCCCGCCGCTCGCTCGGTGGCCCTCGGAATGCATGAGCCGCCCAGATGGGGGAGCGTTCTTGGGTTGGCCTCCTGTTATCTGGCCTCCGCTACACTCCACCCGAAACTCGGGAGCCACGGCGCGGCGGTCCCCGTCCCCGTCAGGACCCGGGCACCGGCACGCGCGCCTCGGGGCGAGCAGGGCTCGGAGGAGAGGCCGGGCACGAGGCGCGGCGCGAGAAGGACGAGGCGGCCGGGGGAGAGCGGGCGCCCGGCGGACCCCGGGAACGGACGGGGCGCTTTCCGCACGGGGACGAGGACGCGCCAAGACGGCGGGCTGGGAGCTGGCCGGGCATTTTGCAGAGCGGCCTGGAAGACAGTGGGTCTGGAGGGGCCGAAGAGCAGGAAAGCGGTAGCGGGCGGAATCGGAGAGGGAGCGGGAGTCGGGTCGTCCTCGCTCTGCGGACGCGGGGGCCACTGAAGGCTTTCGCAGGCGGCGGCCTGGGGAGAGCGCTGGGGCCGCCGGGCGGGGTGCAGCGCGGGCGGCGGGGACGGCCCGGCCGAGGGCTGCGGGACGCGCAGCCGCGGGAGTTCGGGCCTTGCGGGCTGGGAGGCCGGCCGGCACGCTGCCAGGAAGGCGGAGTGACACATGGCGGCGCTCGCCCACAGTTTAGGAGGAGCGGGGAGGGCGGCCAGAGTGAGGCTCCGGGCAGGAGAGGGGGGGTGACAGGCCCCGCGGCGTCGAGGAGACCCGCAGAGGAACGCGAGAACGGCGACCCGCTGACCTGAGCCCCGCGTCGGGGCAGTGACGCCGGGCACCTCCGGGGCCCCCGGTTCTCAGCGCTCATTCCCGAGACATTGCGTTCTTGAGACAGTATCACAATGAAGTGATTTATTTCATAAGCATATTATCTCAAACCTCTAGTCCTCACGACTCCCTTTCCTGTCACTTAGAAGTGAGGTGAAATAAATGGTTTAATAACTAGTTAAATGGGCTCTTCTTCGTCTTCTAAAGAACTATGCTCTCCTTTCCCTCGTTATTCCCCCATGTCCTATTATTAACAGAGCGTTTTATCACTAAGACTCTAAAAATAAATCAGTAGGGACCTAACTTTAGAAATGAATACCGAGACAATTTTTATCAGTCAGTGGAAGAACCAGCTTCGCGTTTCCACTTTCATCCGTGTCCAGCTACACACACTTGCAGGTGGCGGGGGTGGGCAGGGAGGATGAGCCCCAGCGCTTCCTTTATCCTGAATTTCCACGGACATTTGAGTCTCTGTGGGCTTCTAACAGTAGTACAAAGAACAACAAAAAACAAAGCTCATGTAGCCGAGAGATGTAAAAACGAGTAACCACGGTAACCGACATAAGCAACACCTTCCAATGCGCACCAGTCAGTCCACCTGGAAACCGCAGGGACACTGTCGCCCAAGGAGCACGCGGGGGCAGCCAACTGTGACTGCTGCCTTCAGGGTGCAGCCCCGGGTGCTGGACAGAGACCTGAGGTCCCAGACGCCCGCACCAACAGGCGAAGAATGAAAAGAAAGCCCCGTTTCTAAACCGGCAACAGAATTTTGTGCTACTGTCTCCTTACTCATTTTCACCACACAGCTAACAGTCACGTCCTTTTTCTAACCCTCCTACTCATTCAGCATTATCCATTCACTGACTCATGGGGCTTTCAGCATGTCCAAATCCTCTAAATTTGGGTGAAACTTGAGAAATCGCCAAGTTATAACCATGAGGAAAAAATAAGGGAAGGACAGCTAATAATCACCGTCAGCCTGAAAAACAGCAATTTTAAAGAAAAACCCGAAGGCAAGCAATGGCGCCAAAGAGCAAGCCTGTCCACGCGCCTCCGTCACCGACCGGGTCTGCCCCTGAGGTCCTACGGCTGTGTCTTCTCGGAAAAGTCGACAATGCGTTCTTGATTTTTCAGTTGCACTGAAGCGTGAATGAACTTCCACGCCCAAGCAGGAATGACAAAGGGCCTGCTTACCCCAAACTGCAAGGAAACCAGAGCAGTTTCTTCTGGACTCCGGTTTTCAGCTTCCTAGCATTAACAAAAGCGCTCATCAAATAAAACCACCATCACTTGCTTTAGAATCCCAGTAGTCAAAAACAGTTAACTGAAAAGTCACACTGTTGTAATTTGTTAATTCCTTACTTGGCTAAAACAGCTCACCTGGTACAAAAAATTCTGTTGGCGTAAACCAATGAAATTCCAAATGAAATCCCAAACGAACAGCCTTCCAGGTGACGAGGAAAATCAGATAGAGGACGGACACCGTACCTGTGAGAAAAACAGTCACAAACCACTTGTCATCTCATTTCCACAGACTTTAAAAATCTACCTTTCTTCCTGCATTCTCGGGACAGACTGGAATGCTGCTCCCTTCACTGGTGAGGCCCACAAGAACCCAGGTGGGATCTAAGGACAGGAACCAGCTTCGTGGGTGACTGGAAAACAGCCAAATCCATGGCGTGGGCCTGCGAGGGCCCAGGGGAAGGCGGCTCGCATGCTGCCGAAAGCCGAGCTGCCCAATCGGCCTAGGAGCTGAGCTCGGCAGAGGGTGTGTGTGGAGTCTGTTACAGAGCCGCCAGGTTACATGGGAGAAAAGAGACAACATAAAACTGACTCACTCTTTGGACTGGAAGCATCAGAGATGGTCAGTATGTTGGAAAAGCCTGTCACAACATTTAGACGGTAAGAATGTGAAGTCGCGAATGGGGGTTGCAGCCCACCCGAGACGGGTGATGAGCCCGACAGCCCCGAGCAGTCTGCTCCAGCACACAGGTGCACCCAGGCGAGGTTCTGGCTGGTGGCGCTGCCTGCTGGGGGAGTGGGTCCCAGCCTCCACTCCCGGGCCCTGTGCGCCAGGCAGAGGGACATCCAGAGCTCTCGAGGAGCCCGCAAGCCAGAGGGCAGGCCTGCCGGAGTTGAGTCTAGGCAAGTTTCTAGAGGAATCAGACGCTAATTTCCCTAAAGAAGCTGCTGACTTAAAAGAAAAGTACCAATAAAAAGGGCAACAGCAGAAGAGCCCAGAGGAGGTGGATCAGCTGGGGGAGGAGCTGGGGGGGGAGGAGCCGGGGGGGGGGGGCGCTGCCCAGCCGAGCGCATTCCTCTGTGAGTGTGTTCGCTGCTTTCGAAGCCTGTTCCACAGGGAGGCCGCCCATCCGGCAGCCACCCCGGGCTACGGAAGCTCCGCTGTGGGCCTGGAGAGGGGCTGATTCAGGCAGGGGGTAGACAGAGGCCACAGCGGGTACGACCAACGCTCTTCATTCTCCATCTGTCTGCAACAGCAGGCCCGGCTGGGAGGCTGGGAGGGGCGGAGAGGTAGCCTGGCCTTATCCTTGGTTGGCCAGAAACCCCGAACCACCTCCTCGATGTCATGTGTGGTCTCACTATTTTACACCCTCGGCTGCCTACTGGGAGATGGGCCCTAAAGGGGGAGGTGGGATTCTGTGCTCCACTTGGGGTTATCAGTTCTTTATGGGTGAGGTCCTTGTCTTTAGTTAACTAGATCTGAGCTTTCAGGGCAGATTCCTTTTGTCATCTCAAGGGGGTAAAAGAGGACATCGTCAAAATATCGCTTCAGGGATTTAAGAAATTTCTGAAAAACGGGCCCACAGGAAGAAGCCTGTCCCTCCACAGAGGGAAGTGTTCGGAGAACGAAGCAGCACGAGGAAGGGCAGAGGCAGAGCTGACCTCGGCGTGTGGGCCACAGGGTGGCCTCCGGGTGGGTGTCAGGTGACAGTCCTGGGCTAAGTTCTTAAACAGAAACCGCGGGAAAGAATGTTCCGTCGCCTCCCAGAGTAAGTTCTCCTGCTTCCGCCCTCCAGAGCTGAGAAACCCTCTCCATCACCTCAGACCCCTCCTCCTGAAGTCTTGTCCATTCCTTCCGGGCGCCCCGCAACTCAGAGAAAATGAGTGGGGAGCCCCGTAACTCGCCCTCAAAGGGACGTGGCTTTGAGACTCTCACCCGCATTTTACGCTGTGCCAGACTCCACCAAGAAAACCCGGAAGCAGGGCAGCGTGAGCGTGAGCAGCTTAAACACGGCGGCACAGCCCTGGAACGCGGCTCCCCCCACAGCCGGCCGTATTTCCGACCTACGGCCAGGGGCTGGGCACACGGCTGCGGCTTACCTAGGATGTTGAACTTGGAGAAGAAGGAGGGCGATCTGAAGTTGAGCAGTGGCAGGAGCAGCCCTATGAGGTAGAAGGGCACCGTTCTGGACTTGTTCCACCACTTTTCGAACTGCTGCAGTCCCGTGTCATTGGCATAGACGGCGGCCGAGCTGTTGTCGGGACTGCCACTCCCCGGCCCCGGACAGATCACTGCAACAGGTGTGCGTCCGGTCAGAGGGGACTGCAAGGGACAGGGGACAGGAACGGCTACCCAGACACCCACACCTGCTCAGCCACCTCAGCCTTTACCACAGATACTCAGCCTCCCTTTTCTGGAAAAAACTGAGGCTCACACTTAGACACACTAGAAATCTCTTACCTATAAATAATTAAAGGGGGAAGAATGTTAGAACATTCTGAGGTATAGCCTTAATTTCTACTGGAAACTATAAAATTATCCCACCAAAAATCCTCTGGTTCCCTCGCCAGAGAGAAAATACTGGGCTGGATGGCGCTTGATCTTATGTCAACAATAACGTAAGAGTGTCCTTCGGGCTCGCTGTTCGTTGCGATGATAACCCATACTGAGGCCCAGGAACAGGTCTCTCACAACAGTAAACAAAATCTCTGGCTTTGGAATAAAAAACAGATATCATTGAAACAGCTGCCATGATACTGCCCAAACCTAATTATTGATTAGAGCTTCAGAATCCAAGTTCCAGCTAGCCGGAGTAATCCTCCTGGACGCTGGTCACATTTACAGCGGCCTGGGAGCCCAGATGTTGGCCAGAGGACTGGGAAGCAACGTTTATTTTTCCTAGCACTGACTACAAGTGGCAATTTCTTCTGTTAGTGGAGAGAGCACCGATCATGCTCGAGGTCTCTGATTTCGTAACAGTGCTCGTGCTAATGATCAGCTCTGTGTAAAGAACCAGCGCCGGCGAAAGGCGCTCATGCCGACTGACAGCCTAAACATCAGTCGTCGGAGGGGCAGTGATATATTCGCTGCAAGCTCTGTTTTTCATTCTTTTCTGTCTTCATGACTTGGCATATGCCACAAAGCCAAACACTCCATTTTCTGTCTCCTCCTCTCTTAGTCAGCATTTTGACATGCATTTTTTTCCCTTCTGTGCCCTGGACAAAAGAAAATTAACCTGAATTTTTCTTGTGCAATAATTCTACGGCTAGAAGTACAGGCTGTGACAATAAACGGACTGAAACAGGAGCCCGGGCTGTCTCCTGGTTCCGCAGCCTTGCTCGTCCTCGCCCCCCTCGCCTTGGTCTCTGCACCTCGGCACCGCGGGTGACAGCATTGCCCTGAGAGCCACTGTAAGATGCTCGGAACGCTGCCTGCCTGCGGCCGGTGCCCCATAAACGACCGCCGCAGCCCTTTACATGACCCGGGGACTGTGCCGGGCTCCCATTAGTCAAAATCCTGTTCGAGCTAAACGGAAGAAGAACCAAAAAGCGCTGGTGTCAGCATGAGCCATCTCTACGCAGAGCGAGCTGGCTTGGCTGTTGCTGTGCTCCAAGTCCTGGGTGCGACAGGGACATTCAGGAACTGACAGTGACTCCTGACTAAAGAGATCCTATTAGATATGGATCGAACACTTTTATCAATTGATATCAGAACAACTATGATGAAAGGAGTTTCTCTTTTAACACAAGGATGTCATTTGGTCCTGCGAAAATTGACATAAGGGATAGCATGCAAGAGACATATTTTAAAAGTACACTAAAATATTTCAGCATATTTATTCAAAGGTGTGTGTCGGTGTGGGTGTCTGTGGAAATAAAAGCTAGTACTTCACTCACTCATTTTCTAGTGCTAACAAAAGACGGGTTAATCAGTTAATCAGAGGCAGAGTAAGACACTGAAAAGCGAACACTGGAATGCACACTTCCTAAGAGACTTGTCTGTTTGTTGCGTCCCGGAGCCTAGAACAGTCCCTAAGGCCTAATGAATGTGTAGTGAGTGAATTGCTCTTTTGGTGATCAATGTGTATCCCCCTCAAAATGATATCAAGTTGGTATCTCCGAAACACACACACACACACTCTCACGAAAGCTTTAGGTGACGGGCAAGACTTATAGTATAGCTTCACAGGGTAGCTTAACAAGGTGACATTAACTTTTAATATTCACTTTACCTGTGACTGTCATACTGGATAAACCTATGGGCCACAGACATTTATGTTTAATAGTTAAAGAAACTTTCCTAAGATATTAAGATTTTGTTTTTTGCCAAATCTTCGATATGTCCATATTTATTAACCTCTGTTCATTATTAGGAAATTAATTATTCTAAAGATACAAATTTGTGTATATTAAATATTAGTAACTAAAACAATAACTGTCTAAAACTAAGTTAGGAAACTGAGAAATTAACAAACCAAAACAATCAGCAGTGATACATGTTCTCAAAAATATGTATCGATTAGTCTTAAGCAAATACAGACACTACAGATATGAGCTACAACCAGGAACTGTATGACAGGAACTGAGCATTGTTTAGTTCACATTAACACAGCCCTTGGTGCAGCTGTTCTTTCTTTTTAAAACACACTGATTGCCAACAATTTAACAGTGGTCCAGTTAACACAATGATGACGCTTTCGTGCTAACCATTTACCTAAAACAAAGCCATAGGTTCTACCGTAAACCCTTTCTGAAGAAAGTGAGCAATAAAAACACAAGCTGAACTTCAAACTCCAAGCCACTTACCAGGGTCGCTGCCATTGGTGCTCAGCGCAGCATCTGTGTTGTTAATGTGATGGACAAAATCTAAAAGTTAAGGGAAAAAAAGTTGAACACTGAGTGAGATGTGCTGAATTGATCACCGGCTGAAGCATTTTATCCGTAACAGTCTTTTAAGGTCTACTGTGTGGCAGCGTCCATGAGGCCCCGGGCCCAGGCCCCGCCGCTGTCCGTGCAGTGGTCTGCTGCCTGCAACTTCGCCTCACACCCCACCCTGGGGTGCTTCTACATGGGGCAGTTTTACAAACCTACCCACAGACGGAATTTAGTTAAAATCACTAGAGTAAAGATAATGTGTACATTTTTTTCCTATACTCTCACTGATTTATATAATTACACCTTAAAAATAAAGTTCTACAGTCTGTAAAAGGGGAAAACCAACACTTACAATGGCTGAATTTATCTGGAAAATCATTTGGAGTTTTTCCAAAGTACAGTGATGCTTTCACAGAGCAAAGGCAGCATAGTAACTACTGCTCACACGCATGCTCAGTTACACTACGGGAAGCAGTGAAAAAAAAAGCACCCACAGGTACCTCGGCATTTATCATTTGACAGTGAATGAGAGAACGGGTACAGGATGTGTTTTCCTGCGAGCCCGAGAGAATTTACTTTATTCTGTTTGATGTTAACCTTTTATAACCTTAGTAATTAATAAAAGTATTTGATTAAAACTTAAACGAGATGGTAAAAATGATGGGTTAGACTTTAAGGTCATACATTAAGTTAAACATGTGAATTCTTCATCTCCATTGTGTACCCGTCTAGATAGAATAAAAGAAGTAATTTAGGGCTCTATTTTTTTGCAGTATCTCCAAGGGTTATTAGTGATTTAAGATTAGAACTTCTGAATCATTCTGTAATTCCTGATGTCAAGGCTTACATCAGGCTAGCAAACAGTAAAATCTTGATACGGAGTATACCAGGTTGAATAGTGTCTCCCCAAACCCATGTCCACCAGGAACCTTAGGCTGTGACCTTATTTGGAAACAGAGTCTTTGCAGATAAAATCAAGGTAAGATGAGGTCATACTGGATGAGGGTGGGCCCGAAGTTCAACAATCTTGGACACAGAGCATGGAGGGAAGACAGTCTTGTGAAGACAGAGAAAGAAACTGGAGTCACGTAGCCACAGGCCATGGACTGCCAAAGACAGCACTGCCAGCGATCACCTCGGGGGCTGGAAGAGACGGGCAGGGCTCTGTCTGAAGGCTTCGGAGGGGGCGGGGCCTTGCCTACGCTCTGACTTTGCACTGAAGAGTCTCCAGGACAGTGAGAGAGTAAGTATTGCTTGTTTTAAGCCAAACAGGTGGCCTGGAGCCCCACGGCTCAACAGGGACAGTAGGAGAAAGAAAAACTCGAGGCCAGTATCTCTTATGGAAATAGGCAAAAGATCTAAATAAAATACTATCCTCACTCCTCCCACAATACATTGAATCCAGTAAGAAATTTAAAAAATATGTATCATCACTAATAAATAATTTAAGTTTTCCTAGAATATAAGATGATTTAAATATTACAAAATGTATTCATTTAGTTTGTTATATTAACAATTTGAAGGAGAAAACCTTATGATCATTTTAAGAGATGTAGTTTAAGTATTTGATAAAACCCAGCACACAATAAAAATGCTTAAGAAAACAACAGGCAGGAGCATCTTTAAATGACTAAAGGGCGCAACAACTATCCCACAACAAATTCTGTAAATAATATATTCACCACATAAGTTCCATTACCACACTGTCTCCTAATTTAGATCCTAATATTTTGAAAATAGGTGACTGAAATGTATTTCCCTGAGCATCTACACATCAAATTCTTTAGTAACAAAAACCAATGAACTTCATAAATTCTGTTATACTAAAATCCTGTGGTTAAGATTGAAACAATGTTTAAAATATCTGTTGGAACTTAGAAATATTTTATCTTAATTAGAGAATTTGAAGGAATGTTATTTATTCAAAAAAGTTTTTTGAAATAAACATACACATTAAATCTGAGATCATAACCATACAAAACAAACTGAATCAAGTATTTTTCAGAATTACAAACAGTACTTTTAACTTTTATTTCTCCCAAGTCCAGAAACTGAGGCTTACACTAAAACATTACAGTAGTTACTGTACCTGAAAGCAACGGTGTAAAAACATGACGCGGATACTTACTAAAAATAAACTCTCCGGCGTTGAAAAGGAAGTCGGACATAAGCACCCAGCAAACGACCATGGCTCCCACGAGGGACACCAGGGAGAAAAGGAGGCTGGACCACTGCCCGAAGGAGCCAAAGTAGTGCCTGCAGACGTCAGGGTACTCCCAGGCCACTGTGTCCACTGATGCTGGGGACAGGCCGAGGGAGAAGAGCCCAGTTAGATGTCAATTATATACTCCATAGTCATAATTTTGTTTTCCCCAAATTAACTCAAACTTAGGCAAAGATTACGGGTATTCCTCCAACAGATATTAGGCCATATTATGAAATAACAGAAATGAAAACATTATAGAACAAACACATGAGAAGAACTGTAGGTCAATGAAATAGGGCAGGCCATCTGAGAAACGGATTATAATAAAATTTGGTAATGAATAAAAACAAGTGATAAGCCAAAGCTGGGCAAAATCACCAACAAAGGGACGGAAGCTGTCACCTGCTAATCTCTGGAAATATTAACTAATGATACGGAAAAAGTTTCCCAGTCATACCGTCTCACCACACACACCAATCTAAGTTGCGGACAGCTGAGTTTAAAAATCAAGTAACAGAAAGGTTAGAAGGCTATGAAAACAGAACCTGAAAGTTCATCCTTTTTCTATAAATGAATTACAGTGGAGTAGATAGGTAGAAAGAAATGAGGTGATGTGATAAAAAAGCCATTCAAATACGGAATGGGAAAAAAACTGACCAGAACTAATAGATAAAGGCTCATGCCTGCATCCTATGAAGAACTCGGCAGACCTATAAGGCCACCAGGGGCTGGCGGATGACGAGGGAGGGGTGTGAAAAAAAAATTAAGAGAAAACACACCACTGCTTAGTTGGGACAGAAGAAGCTTGGACAATACCCGGTCTGCGGACTCGTACTTGCTGAAATTCAATTAACTAATGTAGGTCTATTCAGGTCCTAAATTACTTTAAAACAATCTAAGAAGGTGTTTCCCTGATCCAGATCTTGTAGAGACGAGTGGAGGAATGAGTTGGTGTAATTCTGAGAATTCACTACAAAGGACGCGTTGCTCACATTTTCCTTTTTTTCTAGGTATCATTTCTGCTTTTAGGAGATTCCAGCGTTGAGGCCTTTCAGTAGGAATAGGTCATATAGGTCACCACTAACTGACCAAGAATTACAGACTTCTTGATGTAGTTCTTGCAAAGACCTTATTTTAAAAACGTGACTTTTAAAATTATTGTTATAAGGGAACGAACGGTAAAGTGAGTGCCTTCTGCAAAGAACCCCAGCCGCTCCGAATTCCCAGGGCAGCCCTGACCCGTTCAGCCTAACACTGGGAAACAGAGGAGCAAGTCTTCCAGCACAAACAGGGAGCTGACACGCATGCAGGAGGCGCAGCAGCGATCCACCTTGACAGGAAATACTTATGCACACAGAGCCAGTCTCCCCGTGGCAGCTCCGTACTTATCATCGCGCGTGACTTCACGACTCGGTAGCAGCAGTAGAGCGTTAAGAGGCCCATGAGCATGATGACACATATGCCGGTAGTGAATCCAGCCTGTTTGAAGACAAGGACACAGAGCGACATGTGTCAGCATGCTGGGACCGACACACATTACCATCTCACGCTGCCCTGAATAATTACAATAAAACCTGATAAACAATTACGAAGAAACCATTACGTGTACTGTAAAATTAAATACAATAATCTATTTTCTTTAAAAAATTAGGTAGATTTATTAGAGCCTCTACTGTCGGTGCCCAGGAGTTCCAGTTTTGTGTCTCGCACACGAGCGAGATCATACAGGTAGACTTTGGGGGGTGGGCACAGAGTACAATATACAGGCCTCGTGTCATAGGATTGTCCACTTGAAACCTGTATGATCCTCTTAACCAATGTCACCCCAATACATTTAATAAAAATTAAAAACAAACAAACTCCAAAGTCATAAAAAAAAAACAACCCCAAAACCTACCTCTACTGTAAAACTTACAACATAAAAAGAAAAAAATTCAGGCTAAAATGATGTTGAAAACTTTTATTACCTGTTTTATGCCCCAAGGAATACTTAGTATAGATGTCCCCATCATGGTATTCCAAATCATAAAACTGAAACACAGAGGAACAGCAAAAAATCATAAAGTTTTATTCCTCAAACATTTTAATTAAGACAACAATCAAAGCCATCCGTAATTTCCGCTCGTACGTGGCCCAGTTATGCTCCCAAAGGCGGCCTCACTCACATGGTCACCATGCTGGTGTTCTTCCCATGCCCGTCCATGTAGCTCTGAAGTTTGCAGGCAGAGCCCAGGGGGCTGTACACATAGCGCTCCTCTGGGGCCGGGACCACGTGGTCGGGGGCCATCTGACAAGGCAGAGACAGAAACGTGGCAGCCAGGAAATGTGCAAAACAGGGCACTTTCTCTATCAGAGCACCTGGCGCTACGCCCATTTCTAAACACCACAAGCAAAGAGCAGTATGCATCCCTGAGTAACGGATGCGGAACCCCCTTTAAATGCAGGAAAGGCCTGAAAGAGCAAGGATTTAAGAACTCTACCCAACAAACTATTCCTCTGAAATGAGAATGAACTCCTGGAATGTGCACCTGTCAAGACAGTTTTCTCTCCGGTTTTATGAGGGAGGAGGCAGGAGAGCCAGCAAAGATGGGGCCGGGGGTTCCAGGTAGGGAGGACTGGGCCTCGGTCGAGGGGCAGTTCAAGAATCAAGGGGCCACTGGACAGCAGTGAGAGGCTGGTTTCAGCAGAGGCAGGCTGGGAGGATGGGTGGCCATTAGGCATCGAGCGGTCAGCAGAAGAAAGACGGGAACAATAAACAAAGACTGTTCAAATGCTTTAGTAGCTGAAGAAAAAGGTGAGCTACAGGGACCTAAGAAAAGGCAAAGCAAGCATTCTGAAGGATGGAGGACCTAAATCAAAGGGGAGGGGCCGACGGGGGCTGAAGACACGCGGGGGGCGGGGGGAGGGCGCGACCGCGCAGGTGCCTGCTGCTCAGGCTCACGGCGCCACCTCACTCCACACAGGTCTCCCCGATTCTGCCTCCCAGTTTTGGAGGAAAAAATGCACTTTCCTCATGGAATTCTGCCCGTCTCCCTGAGAACAGTCCTTTGAAAGTTTCGGGACTCTCAGAAAATGATGTGGCTGTGTATACACCTCCGTTAAAAATGGCCATGTCACATGGTTAGTTTTAGATCACTGTTCACAGGCTTTGCTATATGCCAGAGTCACCGCACAGCCAGCTTACAAAAGGGATTTAACTTGGTGCACGATGCCGGCTTAATTTTCAGGCACACCACACACAGTCTGGCCTAGACTGGCCCGGCCGGTGTCGCTCGGGTTTGCTTCCGAAAGCACAGACTGCAGGAGGGCCGAGCTAGGTCTGGAGACACTGGATTGCTTCCAGTTCCCCAGAGGGCTTGCGTAATTCTGGTACAAAACTAAGGCTTTATCACAACAACTAATGTAAAGGCCTACAGGAGGAAAAAGTGAAAAACTCGGGAGGAAAATATCATCCCATCCAGAATATTTTGCAAGTCCCTACGTTGGCTATACAAAAGCAGCTCTTACTACTTCGCGATGCTTAAAGAGATGTCGGTAATCCAGCGACAGGCCCAATCCTTGTCCCCTGAGAAAATCTAAGAAATGTTCCTTTCCTTCTCCCTTTGTGTTATGACCTGTAAGAAAGTCATTATCTTTCCTCACACAATGTTTCCATTTTTCTCTAAGCTTTCAAGTTTCTGAATATCTCATAGTGGCAGTTCTTCTAAGCAACCAAATCAATTATAATAAATATTTTGATCCTAAAATAATAATACAAATTTTAGATTAAGAGTCAACAAACTACGGCCCATGTATTTGGCCTTCCACCTGGTTTTTTAGAGCTCCTTTACTGAGAATAATTTTTGCATGTGTGACGATATAAAACTGAAGGAAGACTACGTGACGGTGTGTGGTCCTCAAAGCCTAGAATGCCTGGCAGCTGCTCTCCGACCCGGGCTTTGGATCTAGGAAAGGACGCTGCTAAATAGGAAAATATTACATATACATATGTATATACTTCGGTTTCCCACTCCTGTAGAAAATGTCTATAAACATTTTCCGCTTGCAGCCTCAAACTTAAAAATTAAACAGACTAACCAGAACCTTTTAGTGTTTATATTAATCAATGACTTAACTACTTCAAAGTAGTTTAATCTCCTCCGAGCGTTCAGCGCTGGGGGTTGCGGAATTTGCTCCAACGACTCCCTGGGCTGCTGTTGGCACAGCGAGACTGTGTGCAGTGCCGCGCCGGGAGCCCGAGCCTGAGCCTGGGGTGTAAGACGCGCGTTAAGTCATTACTGTCGTTGACTCTCCCTGATGCCCCCCCGGAACAGGGCCAGCAGGAAGTTCGGCCGCTGGGAGCTGCGCCGGCTCCTGTCGTTCGCTGTCCCTTTCGGCTGCGCCTCCGACACCGGCCCCGCTTTGCCGCCTTACCAGTGCATTGTCTGCGGGAGCAGTGAGCCGGCTGTAGTACTGAATCCTCTTGTTCATGGCGGAGGCCTGGTCACTGACCCTCTGAATGACGTCATTCGCACTGATGATACTGGTGGGCTCTATACAGAAAGGCCTAGAGGAGGGAACACACGCTTGACAGAGAACATGCAGCCAGAAATTCTGGAAGTCAGCCACTGCCGAAGAGAACTTCTTGTCCTCCATGAGAGACGGGATGCACCAAGGCAAGACATTCACTTTGCACGTGGGAAAGAAAATGGCACAAAGAAGTATTATCCAATCCAAAGAATAAAGCTCTTGTGTCATTTACTATTACTTTAAACAGACTTTTTTTGTAAACTTAAGAAATTTAGCAACAGAGGAGATAGAACAGAAAGAGCTTCAATCAGTTATTAAAAAGAAATATAGCAGCTGTCCATTTTCAATAATAACACTTAGGCACAGCTTTGAATATTCTCTCAAAAAGCTTTTGGCACTAAATCAGAGAAATTATAGACAAAAATGTTCTTGTGCTAAAGAGTCTGTACTCCTTCTTTCTGGGTTAAAGTTACTTCCGATGACAAAGAGAATTCCTGCTTCTGGGTTCGTGTACTGAGGACCAGTCATTTCGACTGTCCCCCTCGTGAGAATTACCCCAAGGACTGTCACGTGGAGCATCAAGGCAGCTACGATGCCCAGTTTTCGCCACGGTCTTGTTCTCGGAATTCAGTGATAGGCCTGTTACGCTATGTGCATGCTTCCTTTTCACAACTGTGTCCCAATCTACTATGAAGGTAGGTTCTGTCTTTCAACTGTCATCTCGTTTCGGTCATGAACCTCTCCAGTGCCTTGCCAAAACTCCGCCCCTCTGCTCTCCAGGCTTCCGGCAGTCCCCCATCCAAAACGGACAAGCCGGCAGAGACGGGCCGAAGGCCTGCACTCCTCTGCGGGTCCTCTGAAGTCACAAATGGTTCTGCACCCTACACTGCAAGCAACCGCCATTTCAGATTATATGCAGATTCAAACAAGAAAGGGGAGAAAGGCCCGGGCGGTTATCACTGGTCCCATGCTTCTTCTCTACACGTAACATTTATTAAAGTATGGCCATCATTTCCGGAGACACCGTTAATCTAATCTCGTGGGAAGCACTTGAAAAAACAAGTGACTAAAATTGTAGTTTCTGTTCTTTTTTAACTCTGTAATATTAGAGAAAGGGTAGTGTAGATATTAAATTTTGTCTTTCTCTCTAGGTAACACATGGGATCTTTGAATCTTTCTCTTATCATTTATTCTCTGCCACACCACTTAAATACTGTGGGCACTTTCTAGTTTAACCCAACAAATGTCTAAGCAGAGCCTGGAGGAGAGCAAAGACGTGGGGACGGAGACAGACATGACCTGCCACCTAAACAAAGCGCAGGATTGCTAAATTAATTAAGAGGCATCGATAAACCTCAGGTGGCTACAATGGAAACGAAAGGGCCAGAGGCAGAATAAACCCTCCCCACTTACAAACGGAGAAGCCTAAGAGAACCACGAGGCCTCTCACGGCACTTCGCTCCTCTACAGTTTCCATCTCCACGTGACACTCAGCTGTGCTAAGCACCAATCCCAGACACTGTGTCCAGGAGACAGTTTAATCACACCGGGGGGTGTCGCACTTGCCAGGGCTTCCTCCTCTTCTTCTGCAACGATGACACCCCACAAAGCTCAGGAGGCAATTACAGCTTTAACACCCACATAAAGCCGAGGGTGAAGCGAATCCTGGGTTATCAGAAGGACTACGAAGTACGGCATCGACAGAAAGAGAGGGCCACTCTACCTGTCACCCGTTAGTCTGGAAACCCAGTGGCACTGCTATCCAGAACCACGGGGCTAGAAGGCGGGCCTCTGGCGGGGGTTGGGGGGCAGCTGCGACAGTGCACTGGGCTTGGGGGTCTGAGGGCAGAACGTTTTTCTGTTTTTCTGTTGGATTTTCATTGAGATGCTGTGCCCGTTCCAACAAATGTTTGGGAATCTTTTCAAAAGAGATTCTCTTGAAAAACACACAACTCAGCATATTTTCACTGAATCTTAAGCAAGTTTAGAAACTTGCTTAAAGCTTCATCTGAGAGAGCAAATATATGCTATATTCCTAACGTGAACTTTGGTTGGATCTGAACACACTTATAAAATAGGACTATACAGAGAACAACATTCAGAATGAAAGGCTTGACCCGTGGGCCTGTCCTTTGGCAGTTTCACAGGCCAGCTCCCTGCTAGGGTGCCTTCCCATGTGAGACGCAGCTCATTGGTCCCATGCTGAGCATAAATTATACTCTTTTATGGAGAAGTTCTATTTGTCTCATGCTATAAATGTTTATGGTCATGCTACAGAAAAAAAGCTTTTAACATTCAGCAAAGTTTTAAAAATATTTAAAAATGCGATTCAAAAATCCCATATTTTCATTTAATATACTTATAAACAAAGAAACCTTATTCCTACCCAAAGCCCTTTTTAGGTTCCACTGCTTAAATTCCTTAACACTTTTTGGCTTTTCCATCTGTCTCCACCCTTCCACTGGCCCTCTCTGCTCCTCTGAAGTTCACGAACAATTCCATGCCTCTCAGAAGGTTGATTCTCAACATGAAGGCCCTTGGCTTAAAACTGTTTTATCTTCACATACCTGAGGGCTGAAGCATTCACACACCTGCCAGATTGGGTAGTTAAAAAAAAAAAAAAAAAAGAATGGGAAGGGAATCAGGTATTCAAAAAATATCATGCAAATAAACATTCAAAATAATGAATCCACTGTGCTTGATTCTGCCTGATGGGGAAATTGTGCGTGTCTGCGGGCAGCTTTCCAGCACAGACGACAGAAAAGAAGTTAATCAGGCCATTGTACCCGAAATTGCCTGCTGCAAGAAAATTATGGGTGACCTTGGGCTTGCTGCCACAGCCCTGGCCTCCCCCGATGCCCGCACGACACCCGTTCACGAGCCCGCCCAGCCCTCGGCCGCCCCGCGGCCCCCAGCGGCAGCCTCCCAGGCCCTGCTCCATTACGGTTCATTCATTCACGCCCGGTCTCAAACGCCTTTGCGTGCCGACCCAACATGAAGCGCTGCACTGAGCACCTAACGACGACCAGGATCGTTGTCATCTGCTGGAGCTGCTAGGTCAGGGAGCCGCTCCGATGGCGGGGCCGGGGGCGGGGGCGGGAGAGCGAGCGCGCAGGGAGCCCCTGCGCTGCGGGCCACCGGCCGCGGGGGCTCCCCCCCGTCACGTGACTGCACAATGGGCTGCGTCTGCCGGCGGCGCCCAGGCCCTGACCTGCGGCCCGAAGTCCTGAGCCCCGTCCCTACTGCTCCCCGCCCCTGCCTCTCCGGTCCCCCGCCAGCCCCGGGGCCTGACAAGCGGCACAGACTCCCGGACCCCGCTCTGCCTTCCAGGCGGGAGCCAAGGCTCTGCGGCCCCGCCCCTGACTGTCTGTGCGGCTTGCTCCTGGCTGCGGTCTTTGCCCCGCGGGCCCCTTTCTCAGTGGGTCGGTGGCCGGACTCTCCTCCCTGCTGCATCCGCCCCTCGCCCCTCTCCCGCCCCTCGTTTCCTAGACACCTCTGCTTTGCACAGTCTCCTGGGCATTTCAATTCCTGGGCACTGAAACGAGCTAACCTAACACAGGCTGCCCATCTGCCTACTGGTGATCACTTCGGTAAATAGACGCTCCAGGAGGGCAAGGATTTTTGTCAATTGGGCCACTACCATACTCCCAGGGCCTAGAATAGCACCTGGCAGATCGTAGGAGCAAGATGAAAAAGGATGAATAAATAAATGGTGAATAACATGGTGTACCACTTTAAGCAAAGCAGCTTATTCTGAGATCACTTTAGACCCACACGACAATTGGGAGAGCAGAAGAGAGAGGTCCCCTGTGCTCTTCTCTCAGGCCGCCCAGTGATGACATCTTATAACCGCAGCGTGATCGTCAAAACCTGCATTATTTTACTTTTATAATCAGGAAAAACGTTAATGAAAAATTATGGGGACAATGTGTTCAACTTTTCTGTAGGTTTGAAATTTTAAAAATAAATACTTAACTACCAAATACTATACAAAGGAAGAAGCAGCGACTTGTAAGAAAATCAGTTTAGTGTGGTGCCCTCAAGCCAATGAAAGACTGTTCCCAGGAGCAGAGAATGACAGTGTCAGAGGGGACCGGGGCTGGGCAATGTGAGCAGTTAGGCGCAGTGGTCGGGGCAAAAGCCTGCCTGAGTTGGGTTAGGGAGAAAAAAACTGGTTATGGTGAGTATCAATAATCTTTGCAGGGGGGTTTCTGCAAAAAGGAATGAGAGAAATGGAGTGGTAGCTGAAGGGGGAGTATAAATTCTCTGGAAAGCATAAAAGGCAGTAAAAATATAAACATCACCTAGAATCCCACATCCAGACTCATTCACATTTTGCCAACCTCAGTCTCTGGCAAAAACGAACCAGCAGGGAGCAGAGCGAGTGGAAAGTCTCCTCTGCTGCAGAGAGAGCGTCAGGTGGTACAGCCCCGCGGCACTACCTGGTTACGCTGCACGTACACACGCGTCCACGTGCAGGCACAGCCCCGGGGAGTGTTTGCATGCGGACCCCAGGAGACACACACACTGATGTTAACAGGAGCATTTCTGTGAGCTCCCTACGCGGGACATGTGCCGAAAGCCCAACCGCAGGAGGACGTCAGTAAAGTGCAGGTGCTCATGGAATCAAATAACAGAGACCACTACAGTCACACAACCTGGACAATTACGATGCGGACACAAAAATCACAAAACAATACCTGCAGCATGATTGCATTTGCATGACATGCACAAACAGGTAAAACCGAAATGGTATTTAGGGCTACGCAGACAATGAGTTATTTTGAGAAGGAAATGATCGCACAACACTAGGAGCGGCGGTACCTGCGGGAGGGCGGGGAGGTTCATTGAGGAACAGCGGGAGCTGGGGCGGCGGGGGGGGGGGGGGGGGGGGGGGGGGGGGGGGGGGGGGTGTGCTGCTATTTCTAGACCTTGGTGCTGGTTGGACGGGTGTTGGCTTTATACTTATTTAAAAACTATACATACGTAATAGGCACTCTTCTGTACATATAGCATGCAATAAAATTTAAAACCAGATCTTTAACATGCTCTTTCCAGATTTAGTAATGAGCTCAGGAGTGACCGTAGTGCCTTTCGTAGCGTACAAAAATGCGCTCCTTGTCTAGTGGCAAAATACAATGAGGATTTATCCAACTTAGATACAAACTACCTGCTTTTCCTGTATGAAACACAACGGTTTCAAATTTGTTGCCCTCGTCTGTGACGACATGGAGCTGTCAACGGTACGGTGCAAAGGCACACGGCAGGAATTAACAGGCCTCTGCTTCTTTATCTCTCTTCAAGGTGAAGATGATATTTTAACAGTGACTGAGAACGTAACTGCTTTTTAAAAACTCACGTTATACAAAGAATATCCCGATGACGGATGTTCAGAACTGTTTCCACTGTTACATAATTTTATGGCTGAAAATGACATCTGTCACTGATAAAAACACATCTGCAATCTTATACACATGGATTAAAATTTCTCTAACATATAAAAACTTCCAAACATAGAATGTAAACAATGATCTTTAAGCCTGTTATTAAACATTAAAAAGCCAAGGCAACAACTGTAATTGTGAAGCAGATGACGACACTGCTATCTTGCTATTTATTCCATGTAACACAGCATTAATATCAGTATTTTCACTAAAAAATGTTTCACAATCAGTGAAATTAAACGTTCAACATATTTTAAATATGGAAATTCACAAACATATAGCATCAAATAAAACGTTAATAACAAACATTAAAAAGTTATAATTCTAATGTAAATTATTAGGTATGACTGTATCTAAGGCTTTCTTCCCCCTCGGCACCCTTCTGCCCAGGGTACCCTGCTTACTGATCCCTCTGATGGAACTGGTCCAGGAAGGCGTCAGGGCGCCGCCAGTGCAGCTCTCAGACTTGCTGCTGGGACTTCTCGCCCAGTTAACAGGAAGGACGGTGCTGTATGTGAATCCCTCCCCTCCCCCAGCAGAGAGATCGGCCACCTTCTGAAGGTGCCCTCTGAATCAGTGCTGCTTCTCTCCTTCCCCGGGTGCGAGCCCAAGTGTGTGCTGGGGAGTAATTGCTGGAATTGGGCAGTAAAGTCGCTCTAGGAAGATGACAGGAATGAAGAAGAGGAGAGACTGAGGGATAAACCGAAGAGAACCAAGAAAGGTGAACGAAGCTACTGGTTATTTTCAAATTTGCAGCATTAAACAACCAAAACATCAGTATTTTGGACTTTCAAAACAGCACGGGACACTTGAATACACAAACCTGCACTGCAATCACAAAATGTAAGAATTGAGTGATATCAGGGAGGATGAAAATTTACCAGGCAATTTCAACAAAAACGTCTACATAATTGTTGAATGAGACTGAAATGGATTCAAACCAGTTTGAATTGCTGTCTCGCAAAGTGTTGTACGATTTTCAAAAATAAATAAAGCATATTCAATTGTTATTGATGGTACTGTAAAGTGAAAGGCAAACGTTTTAATGTACAATTAATAAACAAAAGGTAATTTTATCAAGATTGTTATATCTTATAATTTTAAAATTTCCATTTCCATGTTTTATAATGTACATAATATTAGAAGTACATGTACATAATTTTGCAAATGCATATCCCCCATACATATATGCAGGCCCAATTTTTTAAGACTGTTACTATTATTTTTTAACTGATAAAGTGGTATGATGAAAAAAGTAAATGTTGATCAGCACCTGGTTTCAGGTTCCGGGTTTCTTATACAAACAATGCTGTTACTTAGTTGCTAGTAAGCATTTTCATCAATAACATCTGGACAAAAGAGTGCCCGTGTATGTTAATGAAATGCAGACTTTTGCTAAGAATGAATTTCAAATTCTTTTAATGCAATTCATGCTTTCAAATTTCGGTTTTTAAAAAATCTATAAATTGTTTTAATTCTACTGTTGCGAAAACAAATCATCTCTCCTTTTATGGCTACAAAATGACCAGTAACAGAAAGCAAGGGGTTTTGTTTTGCTTTGTTTTTACCGCCGGCACTAGAAGGAGGTTAAAAGCATCAGGGGAACACCGGGTGCGTCTCCGTCGGGCTAAGAGACCAGAAGCACCTGTCCATAAACGGAGACCTAAAAAGTCCTGCGGTTTTTCTCGAGGTAGAGAGAAACGGTCCCACCGCCCCCCCACCGCCCCAATGGGACAGGCTGAGGCACAGTCAACAAAGAAAGATCAGGAATGTGGGAAAGGCCCGGAGCGGCCCGTTCTCCAAGCGGCTCCTCCGCACCCACTTCGAGAGGACGCCAAAGTCCATTCCAGATGGTCTCAATTAACTTAAATACAGCAAGTTCAGATTATTAATTTAATATGTTGAAATAAAGAGCTTGTCTTACTTATTAATAAAGGGCAGGCTTCAGCCTGCAATGTCATGCCAATTATTACTCTCTCACACAAATCCATCAAAAGAATTTCTGGAAAAAATAAATAAAATTTCCAGTTTCATAACCTATTTCTTATTTTTAAAAAAATAGCAAGAAAGAAGAACAGTGGAAGGCCAGCATTTTAACTAAAAAATTTCTTTTCCTTAAAAACTAGAAAGGTAATGAAAAGGTAAAGAATTCAGTAACATATACAGAGAGACATATCTCTCACTTTTAAAATATATGCGATTCTTCAAATGAATTCAGAAATTGCTTTCTTCATTGTCTTAATTCAGTTACATAGAACTTGAACAACCCCCCCCCCCAAACTCATCTTTAAACAGATCGCCATGGAAAGAGCCTAATGGCCATTTGGCTCCCGGAACTCCGGGCGCCTCAGAAACCCCCGTGGCCCTCGGGAAGGCGGATGAGCTATGAAGCCTCTGCTTTGCCACTGGAAAGACACGAGCGACCAGGGGGCCGCCCAGAGCGGTCTCCCGCGTGGCGGGCACTGCGGCACCGTGGCCAGAACGGCTGGCCCTGCACGGCGCTCGCAGGCCCATCCCCGGATGGCAGAGTAGGCTAATAAAGGCAAGAGTCCCATGTGAAGCCCGCCCCTCGCCCAGTGGGTCCAATCAGATAACTTACTAACTAGCAACTAATTTCTTATCGTCACTGACTGATTTCTTACCTTTGGTACCGTGATTATTTTTTAGTTCCAGAATTTCCATTTACTTCTTTTTTTATCCAACGAACATTTTTCATGGATTTGTTCTTTATTATATCTCTAGCCAGTGCCAAGATCCTCGACCTTCTTTTAATTTCCTTGAACACAGCACCTTAAAAGTCTATCTCTGGCGGGTCTGTCGCCTGGACCCCCGCCGGTCTCCAGGGTCTGCACTGCGTCTCTTAATCCCCGACCGCGCCCTCTCCTTTTACGTGCGCCTGGCTCTTTCTGGTGAAGCGTCTGACATTGCACTTAAGGAACTACAGCACACAGAACATAGTATAAATGATTTGAAGCCTGGAACAATAATATTTTCATTACAAAGGGTTTACATTTGCTCTGGGGAGCCAACTGAGTCACCTAGCAACCCCAGAGCCCCTGCACGCAGTTGTGGGAAATGAGATGAGTTCGAATTGGGCTGTAGCCCCAGCAAGAAGGCCACTCTGTTTCAAGCTGACTCATCTTTCTGAGCTCATGGAGATCAGGGCTCCCAACCCAAAGTCTCTGTGGGGCCCACTGCAGCCCTGGAGAGCTGTCAGAAGCTCCGCTCGTCTCTCGGCCTCTCAGCTAGTGAGTGGGGACTGGCAGGGAGCCCTGGGGAAATGCCAGACTCCCCTTCCCGGGCTCTCTTCTCCTTTATGACCCACAGCTCATCACTCTCCGCTGCCCTCCTAGCGCCGCCAGGCCCTGCGGTGGCGGGGGACAGGCCCCGCCGGCTGCGCTGCTCCGGTAGGGCACTGCTTTGAGCCAAGGGCAGTCGAGACACTGTGGGGAGCAGGAGAAACTCCTGCCCCCTTCAGCTGCCTAGAAGAATTTAAGTGAGGGGCCTTGTCCCTAAGGTGGTACCAGAAATAACATTCTATGGCAGAGAAAACATCTAATTGAGGAACATCTGCTCCTCTTATCATCCTGGGAATGGCCCTCCTCTCCTCTGAAGCCCCAGGGCCCCTGACCTCCTGCCTCACTTGGAATGTCACGTGGACCTCATTTCACCTTTCTGTCCCATGTACGTGGGAGTTCCCATATATACATATGTAATTAAATTTGCTCACTTTCTCGTGTTCATCTCTCTCAGGGAGATTTACGTATTGCACCAGCCGGCAGAACCTAGAAGGGTAAAAGAAAGGTTCTCCCTCCCCCACAGACAACTCTTCACACCTTCTCCTCCCAAGAAAGCAGACTCTTCCAACTCAGCCCTAAGGAGCACCAGTCAAATTCAACTGGGGCGCCTATGTCTCCGGAGGGAGAGGGGGCCTAGTTTATAGACTCCAGAGAAACACGTAGCGAAATCAGACAGAGCCCGAGCGCCAGGCAAGCAGAGCCAGGCGCGAGAGGGCGGGGAGCGCGCAAGACTCCCGGGAAGGGAGGAGGGGGAAGCGCCTACTCTGGCGGGGCGAGAAATCAGATCCCATTCGAACACAGTCAGAGATATGTGTATAAATTTCATATACACACATAGATAGATTAAAGCATCTCTAACTCCATGGCCAGCGCTGTCTTCTTTGTTTAGCAAAAACGGTTACACCGGGGAAAAATAACAGTGGAAGGTGGGGAGAAGAGGGGGCACAGAAGAGCACGGAACAGGGTAATAAAAAGGAGGAGGAGGGGGAAGGGTGCAAAGGGACAGACCACCAGCAAGCTGGTCAGCAGCTCCCACCAGCAAGCTGGCCAAGGCCCTCGTCCCCTCTGCTTAACACAGAGGACGAGTTCCTCGAAACGCAATTCTTGCAGCGCTGGAAACCAGCCCTCCGGGAAAAACGCCCTTCCTGTCTCCTGTCATAGGTCTGTGCGACCCCCGATTATGAAACTACAAAGCCCCAGGAAGCACTTCAGTCACTCCTAGTGTGCCCGGGCTTCCCCAACATGTTCCAGATAAACTTGCTTCGGTCTGTTTCTCACTCTCCGCTCTGGGGTGTTTCTCGCCCCAGAACCGAAAAGAGTCGACTGCTGGTCAAGGATCCCTAAGGAAGGGCCATGAGAAAGGCCACTGGACGGATGTGCCCACCAGCAGCCACTCTGTAAACCAGGGGCCACGGCGCACGTTGTGTCCAAAGGGTGCCGGAAGCTGCTGTTCGAAGCGTCTGCCTCTGCCCCCTGCTTACCAGCGCCCTTAAAGTTACCAGGAGGAAAACCTCACTTTTGGGTTAGACTTTTGTTTCTGTAACTCTCCACATTAAAAGGCAAACAGCCATGGAAAGGGATGGGCAGGTTATTCGCCACTGCAACCCTAACCGGGGACAGGGCAGATAAGCACTGGTGACCGAGGGGCGGGGGAAAGGGTGGCTTACAGAGCACAGTGGGGGGAACTCCCTGGGGAGCTCTCACCCTGCGGGTGCTGCGGCACACAGAGAAGAGCCAGAAAGCCCCAGGCTCTGGGGAAAAGGGCAGAAGAGAGGAGTCGGAGGAGCCTGAAAAAGCCGGTTTGAAAACAAACACCCCCCCCCAGAGCTGGGTTTCAGGCTGGCTGGCAGGGATACTCCCTGGGCAGCGGTGGGGGCCCACAGCCCTGAACGCCAGCTCTGTCCGCGCTCCCCAGGACAGGACGTCGGAGAAGGCGGCACGGCCACCTCTCAGACCGCCAGTTCCAGCGGAATATGGCAGGTCCGGCAAAGATTTCTAACCCTTTCTGTCCTCACCGCACCCCAAGCCCCGTGAACGCCTGATGGGGGAGGGGAGGACAGTCCTGCAGAGGGGCAGGGACTTGCGTAGCTTGCAGAAGTCCCCTTGATCCAAATGATGAGGACACGCACCTTCCTCCACAGTGACAGTCTAACCAGGGCCCAGTCCCACCAAAAAGATAAGCAGATCCTCTTAGTGGGTTTGGACTGCCCCCCGCCCCGGGGTAGTGGGGGGACAGGATGAACCATGCGCCAAACTGCAGGTGAGAGAGCTCCAGTCCCAGATGCTGTTTTCTGTACTCTGTTAAAACCAACGAACGGGCCCAAAATGAAGGCACTGCTGCTCAGTCTCACTCAGCAAACCAACTTAACGCCCATCACTGCATTTCGGCTTCTCCTGGGAAAGCGACCTTCGAGCAGTCACTGTGGAGTTGCCTGGTCACAGCACTGACATCATCTCTGAAGGAAGGTCACCTGACTGCCTGAAACAGCTGCTCTCTCACCGTCCCCTCCTCACCTTGTCCCCTTTCCGAGGGCCCGAGCCTCCCACGCCCAAAGCTCCTCAGAATTCCTGCTGTGGGCCAGGTGGGGCGCCGCCCGATTCGGTGGTCACCGATTGGGCCAGTGGCATCCTCCTTTTCACTCGGCTGAAGTCTGTGCTTTAACACCCCTGACAAGCTGAAGACAGTTTCCCAAGCTGGCTGCATGTGAGATGCTTTTAGGTGGCACAGGCTGAACTGCTCTTCGAACTAGCTGATATTTACGGCCATGCACGTTGGAAAAAAGGGCAAACGATGCTTCTGACACCGCAATTCACAAATATGTGGAGATCAGGCTAAATTAGCCCTGATTTTTAAAAGTTAATAACTAAAAAACACATTAAAATGTAACATTTCACAGGTGGTAACGGGAAGTCATAGGGTCACTCTAAAATGCCTGAAGTTTTTGAAATAGTCTAAGCTGGTTCTTCTAATGGAAGATAAATTCCCCTCAGTGTGTCTGACTTTCATTTACATATGAAAATTGGAGTAACTCACATTTTAATGGAAAAAACAATGTTTAAGGTACCCCTTTTTCCTTCATCAAATAATAGTTTGTTTTCAACATAAGTTATTTCACAAGCAAATTCGCATTCAGTACTGCTAAGTCCATATAAACATCTGCCTTCCTTAAAACGTCTTACCCAGGCAGTTATCCCATGATTGTAAATGGTTGACTACCTCTCATTTTGACCAGTTTCATTATAGAAAATATATTCCCATTTAATCTCCACGGTCAAACAGATTCTCAGAGCACTGTTGGAGCTCCTGCCAAGTTGCTGCAATGGAATGTTGTGTGCTGACCTATGTTCTATTGTCACAGGGGTCAATTATTTATCACAGAATGTAGAGGTTTCAAAGAAATCCAGAGCTCTCAGTCAGCATTCATTAGTTCTTGTCGTCACTGATGTTGGAATACACAAGTGAAAACGACAAAATTCATTCATCGGCTTTTCTGACGGCCACTGTACATAACGATGATAAATTCCTCAGGTGATAAACTTCACATGGCCACCTCTAGCTGCAAGAAAGACTAAAAAATTAAGTACAGTCATGTGCCGTATAACTACATTTGGTCAATGACAGACTGCAAATACGATGATGGTCCCAAGAGATTATACGGAGCTGAAAAACTCCTGAGGAACAGCCCAGAGGTCGCGACACTGTAGCGCAGAGCGACACGCTGTCCAGGTGAGCGGTCTAGGAGTGGCAGGCTGGGCTGTCCAGCCAGGGGCACCAGGGTCGGGTGTAAGGGCACAAGGGACGTCTGTACAAAGAGAACACCCAGCGACGCGTTCTTCAGACGGCAGCCCCGTCAGTAAGCGACGCATGACTGTGTCTGGAAAATGGAAAGAGGGTTCTCGAAGCCAGCTTCAGCCAGTCCTCCCCTTCCCAGGTGGAAACTTCTGGCGACCCTTAGCAAAGTCAGGGCTCTGTTGGCCAGGAATGGGGGGGGAGGGTGCTGCTGACTGCCTGCCGGGCGCCAATCCGGCAGGGCCTCCCAGCCCTCCTGCCTGACCCTCGCCTTCTCTCCGGGGGGCCGGCCCTACCGCGGTCTCTATTCGTTCCCGCGGAGCCGTAGGTACCTGTTGTACTACACTTAATTTATTGATTTATTTTTCACCCAAATGGTGGGATACTATACACTCCTCTGCACTTCACTTTTTCACTTAACAAAAGAAGTTGAAGACTTGTTCCATTTTGATATGTAATAAAGCCACTTCCTTCTTTTTATTGTGTGAAAGTATTTCGTTGGGTTGATGTGCCATAATTTATCTATCTAGTCCAGGAGGAAAAGGCATCTGTTTTTTTCAATCTTTTGCCATTATAAAAAAAATACTGTATTCAACAACCTACTACATACATTATTTCACACTGAGAATTAATGCTCTGAAGTAAAACTGCTGGGCCATATAAACTTTGGAACTGGCTGCTGGCATTTTGGGGGGAATCACATTAAATTTACGGATTCAAATGTAAAGAGCAGGACATTCTATTCTCGTCTTCCCACTAAGAGTAGAATATGCCTTTTTGTTACATGACATATGTTACTAATTCTAGTTCCTATACACATTTGAACATTTCTCAAATATAGATGCGTCTCATAACCCTGGACATATTTTCCTCACTGTGAGATGGTGGTCATTCCTGGTGATGGAGGGACGTGACAGAGAAGTGTCGTCCCTGCTCCCGACTGGCCTCAGGACATTTGCGGCAGAAATAGGAGCCGCGGTGTTGTTCGGTAACCTTCGGCGACACCTTCTGGTACGATCAGGAAAGTGCAAGCACCAAAACTCAAAAAGTATCAGTGAATTTGGAAGAAAATTCTTTCAAGAAACATTACATTATCGATGCGCTTAATGGTACAAAGGATACTTTGTATGTGGGAAAAACACTGATTTTGATGACTCCAAAAAGTGCTTCAGAAGAACCAGAGTAGTAATATCCTCACTGATAGAGTTTCAATTTTCATTTTTATAGTTGGCACAAAAGATAGAGGACACAGGATATAATACCAAATACGTCCAAGAGTTTCTCAGTAAATAAAAAGCAAAACAACAAAATAGTAAGTCCTAAGAGACACTGCATTGGGGGTGCTGGCAGCAGGCCACCTCGGAGTGTTACCTGCGGCTGTATCTGCATCTGTATCTATGATGTCTATATAAAGTATCTAAATCTTACTTCAGGCCCCTCAGTGGTATTTCAAAGTTCCTCTCATACTGATTTCATTTCGCACTCCCTTCAGGCTCTCCCTCTGTGTTTTATCTTTTCTCCCATGACATTTTCTCACCGGCATGCTACTTATTTTTGCCTAGCTTGTAAACAGCCGCCTTACTGAATTCTCTTACTATTTATAACAATTTTTCAGTGTCTTCTTTTGGGTTTTCCAAGTATGCAGGGAAACAGATTTGAAACTCAGGCCTTAAGCTGCTGGAATTTGAGTTCAGCGAAGGCCAGGGACGGGCACTACCGTCGCCCGTCCACCCCAGCACCCAGCACGTTGCCTCGCACAAAGCTGGTAATCAGAGCATATTTGTTCAATGAATTCTATAAACGCATCTGACTTCACAAAACGAACCAGCCCCAACAGAGATGTTGAGTTTAGTTGAAAAAGTCAAGTCCACGTGAGGAAATAGTACTCACATTTACTCCCTCCCACGACAGACATACAGATCCTATAAGGAACTGGGTATGTTATAATTAAAGCTATGTATGCTTGGTTAAAATTAGTTCTATTTTAATAATGGCAACTCCTAATTATGAAGTAAGTGCTTTATTTCCAACTTACCGTTTGGACCTTAGATCTGATGAATCAAACTGAATGCTCAGGGGCCCGGGGCGAATTTCATGGTCTCCCTCAGGCATGAGAAGACGCCTGGAGTCACTGTCCGCATTTGCCATCTTTCTCAGACTCCGAGCACTGAAGCAGTCAGTCCTGTATAAATCAGAAGACAGACAATTTAAAGCTGTTACTGCTAACAAATAATACATTTACATGCATAAGAAACTGGAAAAATACAAGAATTTGCTGAAGATATCTCAATGCAGTGTGTGCCCAAAACATTTCTTTTATCAGAAACTTGCTATGTTGAAACGAAGTCACTCCTTATTTTCAGTTTAATAAAAAATAAGTGGGCCAATCTATTTCCAGTAATGAAACAGATTAGGCTACTTGGGCCCATTTTTCCACAGAAAACAACTACAAATACTGGGTAAAATATTAAAAATAGTTCTTAGCAAGTTTCAAAACTGGTGAGAAAAACCAGGCTGCCTGTAGGAAGTTCAGGGGCCAAGAGAGGCAAACAGGTTACGGGAGTCGCTTCTGTTCCGGGGCTGTTTTCTCTCCCGGGGAGAGAAAACTTCACTGAGCTGAAGTTCGCAAGGCCTCGCGAAGTATCAAGAAAATATAAGGTAGAGCCCGGGTTCACTCCCAGAGAGGAATGAGGGCGGCAAGAGGTCATCCCCGCCTCTCCTGCCGTAACAGGGCTGGGCCCACACACAGCTTTACACAGCCTGACCAGCCCGCCAGGGGCTAACAAGAAGTAGAGCGGCTTCACTTCCCCACCTGGGGCCCGCAGACATGCTTTCTTGACACGGAGCATAGTGTGTGTGTGTGTGTGTGTGTGCGCGCGCGCGCGTGTGAGCGGGAGTGTGCCTGTGCACACGCGGGGCAGCGGAAATGGGAAACGGTATGGCCCCAAACCACCCCAGGTGCATCTGCAGGCGGTTCAGGAACGCGTGGCGGGGTGGGGGTAACTGGCAGAATGTAAGTCTTTTCTGAGTACACACCTTCATCCTAGGCCTAAAGAAGATTTACTGATGATCTTTCAAGGACAGGGAATAGTACCCAGGCAAAAATAACCTAAAGAAGCAGGTCCCATTGGTGAGAACCAGAAGAAACAACCGCGGAAACTGACCCACAAGGACTTCAACTACAGGAATTATCAGACCAGAATTACAGGACAATATGCTTCCTATGTTTAAATAAATAAAGAAAAAGGGCACACTTTCAAAAAGTAACTTAGCATGTTTGAAAATGACCAGAGTGAATTTTTAGGCCAAAATTTAAAAAAAAAAAAAAAGCCAAAATGTAAAACTCAATAAATGAGTTTAAAAGTTGACAACAAAATGAAGAACCTACACGATTAAATCAGAAGAAACTATCCAGAAGTGGCAAAGAGCGGGGGAAAAAGACAGAAAATGTGGAAGCGGTCAAGAGACATGGGAGAGGCCGTGAGAGGGTCTAACGCGCATGTCACTGGCGAACAAGAGAGGGCCAGCAGAGGAGTATTGGAAGAGATAATGGCTGAGAATTTCTAGAATTCATAAAAGATAACCTGCGGGCTCAAGAAGTGTAATGAGTCCCAGCAGAATTAATATATTACAGGGCTGGAAAAAAAAGAATTAAAATGTCAGACCAAAGAGAAAAATAGGCAGGAGCAGGTCTTGGAATTAAGGTATTCGAAGGTCCTTGTATTTCCAGAACAATCACAGCATGTGATGTGTGCTGTAAGGTTAAAGGTAACTACTAACATAAAAGAAAACAGGGCACAACGTAAAATCTAGTAGAGGGGGAGAGGAGAATGATAAAAATTAACTGGCCTAAAAAAAGGACAAGAAAGGAGAAAAAGGAAATACAGAAGAGGTAGGGCGTAAAATAGAAAGCAGGACATAGATAAGCTCTCCCACTCCCTCCTAAGCGCGGCTGGTCGGGCCATCTTCCGCACGGCCGCGCGGAGGCTGCTCCTGCCAGGTCAGCAATGGCCTCCAGGTGGGCAAGCCCCAGGCAGGGTCAGCTCTCGAGCTTTAACTTACCTGCCTGATCAGAAACATCTGCCACAAGGGACCGCTGTCCTCCTGAGTAAACTAGGGCCGCTAGGGCTCCGGGTTGTCTCTATGCCTCTCTGGCCCCTCCTGCTCCTCTGTCTCTTTTACTCTGCTCCTTGTCTCCCAGGCTTCTTAAAATTGCAGGGTCCCAAGGTTCAGGCTTGGTCCTCTTCTTGATTTACCACATCTGCTGCTATAGGGGAGGTTTTAGTCATCTGGATAGAAGACCAAACCAGCCCAAACCTTCCCTTAAGCTAAAGCCTCACCCAGAGCCAGGCCCTACCTCTCCTCGATCCTGTGAAGGCTGAGAGAGGGGCGGAAGCTGCAGAAGAAAAGTCTGAAGCTGGCAGAGGCCGGTCGACGAGGTTTAAGGAAATGAGCCGTAGCAGTAACACCAAAGAGTGAGGTAAAGCGGCAAGTGCTGATGCAGAAGCGGCAGCACGCTCTCCAGAGGATCTCGCTAAGTAACCAACGTGGCTCAACAACAGATGTTCTGTGCAGATGAAACGGCCTTATACTGGAAAACGGGGCCAAGCAGGGCTTTCGTGGCCGGAGAGGAGAAGTCAGTGCCTGGCTGCAAAGCTTCAAAAGACAGGCCGACTCTCCTGCGAGGGGCTCATGCAGCTGCTGACTTTAACTTTCATGAAGCCGGTGCTCATTTCCCATCCTAAAAATCCCAAGGCCCTGAAGAACATGCTCAGTCTGCTCTGCCTGTGCTCTGTGAATGGGACGGCAGAGCCTGGTGACAGCACATCTGTTTACAACACAGGTTACCGACTCTTTTAAGCCCACTCTTGAGACCTAGTGCTCAGAAAAAAAGATTCCTTTCAAAATATGTCTGCTCATTGATGAGGTACCCGGTCGCCCAAGAGGTCTGATGGAGATGGACAATGAGATCAACGTTGTTTTCACGCTAACACAACATCCGCTCTGCAGCCCATGGATCGAGGGCCAATTGCAACTTTCAGGCCTCACCATTTAAGAAGTACATTTTGTAAGGCTAGCGCTGCTGTAGATAGTGACTCCTCTGATGGATCTAGGCCAAGTAAATTGAAACCTCCTAGAAAGAATTCACCATTCCACATGCCATTAAAAACATTTGTGATTCCTGGGGAAGAGGTCAAACGATCAACATTAACAGGAGTTTGGAAGAAGTTGATTCCAACGCTCAGGCATGACTTTGAGAGGTTCACGACTTTGAGGGGTTCGCAACTTCAACGGGAGAAGCAAGTGCAGATGTGGTAGAAACAGCAAGAGAACCAGAATTAAAAGTGGTGGCTGAAGCTGAGACTGAATGGCTACAATCTCATGACAAAACTTTGATGGATGAGGAGTTGCTTGGATGAGCAAAGACAGTGATTTCCTGACATGGAATCTGCCCCAGTGAAGATGCTGTGAAGATTGTTGAAATGCCAACAAAGGGTTTAGAAAATGACGTACACTTAGCTGTGGAGGCCACAGCGGGGTTTGGGAGGACTGCTCCAATTTTCAAAGTTCTATTGTGGATAAAACGCTAAAAAAACCAAAAACAAACAAAAATAAAAAACAGCATCGCATACTACAGCGAAAATGTTTGTGAAATGAGGGGTCAACCCATGTGGCAAACTTCACTGTTGTTTTAAGAATTGTCACAGACACACCAGCCTTGAGCAACCACCACCCACAGCCGTCACCACGGAGGCAAAAAGACATCATCTGCTGAAGGCTCAGAGGATGGTTAGCATTTTTTTAGCAATACAGTATTTTCAACTAAGATATGAACATTTGTTGGACGTAATGCTATTACGCACTCAATGCACTTACAGTATGGTGTAAACATGGTTGTGCCCCAGGAAGCCAAAAAATTCATGTGGCTCGCTTTACTGCGGTGGTCTGACTTGGGACCGCGGTATCTCCAGCGTCTGCCGGTATTCTCAGGCTAAGAGGCCAGGCCGCCGCCCTATGGGGACACTCTTCCCGATTAGACCTGCCAAGCCTGGGGAGGTCGTACTTGCCTGGCCTCACCCCACCTGCAGCCCTAGCTCAGGCACCAAGGAGCTTCCTCCCGTACCGCTCGACGCCTCTTCTCCGCTGGGAGAGAGATGGAGGCTCCTATTCCCGCACCCCCAGAGCTCCTACAGCCCCTGGTCTCCACCAGGTGTGCAGCTAAGGTAACCCGACCTTCCCTGGGCCTCCGGCGGACAGCCACTCCCACTGCCCCTCCCGGACTTGCTCGCATCCGCGCTCTGGGAGGTGCCCGCGCCTCCCTCCGGGGCGATCTCCGCCGGGCGCTGGCCTCCCTGCGCCCCCAAGAAGCTACTGTTCCACGCGCGTCACGAGAACTTCCCCGACTGACCAGCCGGCGCCGGCGCTGCCGCCCGCCCAGCGGTTCCGGCCGCTCAGCCCTTCCGCCGTTTCCCCTCCGCTCCCTCCCGAAACGCGGACTGCAAGACCGGGGAACGTGCTCTACCTGATCGGGCCAAGCCCTCAGCCTCCAGAGCTGGGCAGGAGGGAGGCAACCCTTCCCAGGTCCTAGGACCCCGGGGCAGCCCGGCTTCGCGTCCCGTGAGCAGGAAGTGGCGGTCGCGGGGGCCGTCGGGGAATGGAGTTAGAAGAGCGCTGGGCCGCCTCGCGGACTACAACTCCCAGAGGCCCCTGCGCCCGCCGCCCGCCGCTGGGCGCGGAGCCCCACCCCGGGCCCTGGGGAGGACCGCGGTCCAGGTGCGAGCGAGCGGCGCTCAGTGTCTCCGGGGCACTGGCGTCTGCGTGACCGGCCGGCCCCTGTGTCACATGCCTGCCCCTGAGGCTCCAAGGCGTCTAGAAGGAAGGGCGCCGGCGCCTGCAGTCCTTACAGCCCCGAGGCCACGTGACTCCCGTGCGCCGCGGCCCAGGCTTTCCGGGTGACGTCCTGCGCCTTGGCACGGGCTGCTTGAACCCTGTGCACCGGAGGGAAGCGGCTTCGAAGGAAACTTAGGTCAGCGCTCCTCCCCGCTGGGCTAGACACTGTTTCCTTTTTCCTCCTTTTAAATATGTAGCCATATTCATCTCTAGGCCAGAGAGGTTAAACCTTTTTCATTCATGGCACCCATAAACTACGAAAATTCTGTGGCACATCAAAAATGTATTTCATGCCGAACTGACAGATTAAAAAAAATATGTATAATTTTGATTAACTCACACCCAACACGCTACTGTTGTGTTGGCTGTTGTCATTTTTTTAATTCGACAATGTAAGAGGAAAGTCAGTGCCTCCTGCCAAATAGCCAGGTAGTGAATATTTTAAAAATTCTTGGGGCATGTGGGTTGAAAAATCTCAGCTCTAGGCTAGAAGAGGAGCTTTGGGAGGCTTTTAGCGCCCTCTTCCCATCCCTAGCCTTTTCTACAAAGCTACCTCAAATAAACATGCAATCTAAATAAAATCAGTGTGCTTGTTATTAAAAGTCAGCTCAAGCAAGTCCTCTAAAGAGTGTATGGAAACACCTAGGTTCATCTTTCCTAAGAAGCAAGTGGTCTTTTAAACAAAAACAACAAAAAACAAAAAAAAACAGGAAAAAAACAGGAAAAAACCCCAACAATGTACATTATACTGTGATAAAGAACCCAAGTTAACAAATCCAAATGAAACGGCTAATACTGAGTGCCAAGCATTTTACATATATCATTAAGCCTTCACCATGATTCTAGAAGTGTCTATCATCCCTATTTTACAGGAAAGGAAACAGTCTCAGAGAATTTAACTTTACCCACGATCAAACAACTATTAAGAGGCAGGCGAGCCAGAATTCAAACTGAGGTCTCATTCCAAAGCTTGCGCTCTCAAACAACACTGGACGTTGCCTCGATTATGGAAGGCGTGATAAGCACATGGTGGGTGATATAAACGAGTCTGGGGCCTGTGCCTCCCATCACCACTCAGCCAAAAAGCAGAGACAGGTCGGATTGTAGTTGTGCTTTTTATTACTGTCAGAGGCCAACGACCTGAGACGATGGCGGGTCAACCCCCTGACATCCACATTGTTCCGAAGCAAGCTACTACAGGGGAAACGTGGGGATTTGGGAGGGGAAATTCCCAGGGGGAGCGTGGACGGGCTGTTTCTCGTGGGCGTAAGGGGACGGGGCCGAGAGGGGAGCGGGCAGCCTCTTCCCCAGCTCACTCCCTTTGTTCGGTGTCACCTCTCTGTTCGCATCAGCATCCCTCTCCTCCCGACACCTGCGGTTTATGACCAGCAGCAAACCTACATGCTCCCTGGTCAGGGAGGAGGGGCGTAAACCATTCGCTCTCCAGTGACCTTGGCGAGGGGAGATGAGGTCCTGAGATTTGGCAGCTGGCTGTAAGTTGCTCAAGCTGTTGGGCCCCGTTTCACGTTCTTCTCTCAGTTTCCCTACTCCGCTTGCCCGGGAGTTTTCCCGGCGTCTTACTCTCTTGACTCATAAGGAACATAAACAGTCCTGACTTTCGATGGTTTGAGTTTTGACTTTTTGACTTTACACTGGTGTGAAAGTGATTCCCATTCAGCAGAAACCATACTTCGCATTTTGAGTTTTGATTTTTTCCAGGCTAGCGACAGGTGGTGCAATACTCTCTTCTGCCGCAGGTCCCCGTAAGCAGTGCGACCGCCAGGGTAGACCACCAGTAAGCTTCAGGGTATCCATTGCGTTAGATGGGTTTGCCCACTCGTAGGTTAATGTAAGTGTTCTGAACATGTGTAAGGTAGGCCGGGCTTAGCCCTGATGTTTGGTAGGTTAGTTTGTAGGACACATCTTAACTTATACCCCAATAACCCCATGGTAAGTGAAGGAGCCTCTGTATTGCCTTTGGGACAGATAGTTCCTTTGCTGATAGTACCCTGACTCAAAAACTTCTGCAATAGCTCTTTGGCCTGCCCTCGGGTCAGCAGTGTATTTTTTGGATAGCCTCAGTGATGGCAAAATTTTCCTCTTTCTCTGCTTGCCGCGCTGAGACAGTGATTTTAGGCAAGGAAGGACACAGCATGGACGGCAGGGAGGGACAGCAGTGACAGCGGCAGAGTAGGGACCTGAAACCTGCCCCTTCGTAAAAGCAACAAATAAGCTGGGGAAACCGCCAGAATCAACTTTTTTTTAAAAAGAGAAAACTCTGGAATCCAATGAAAACTCACAACAATCAGGGGAGCACTTAGTAAAAGACTGATACATTTTGGCAAAAGGTCTCTGTGATCTCCTCCCGCCAACCAGCTCGGAAACGGCCCTGGAGACAGAAGCCCATCTTCTGCATGTGGCCGTCGACAGCAAAGGGGGAGAAATGGACTTCATCCCCAAGGACTTGGAATTGCGTGTTTTCACCTACCTGGTGGTTCCCCGAAGGTTGGGCAGAAGGGCTTGCCTTTGGTTTGCCTGCCTCAGAGCCGCCCCAGGGCTGCTTCCCAGAAAGCGTTTGTCTAAAGTACTTGAAGCCCCTGTGTTGGCCCCTGCCAGCAGTCAGAGCGAGCAGCAAACAGAGCTGAAGGCCTAGGAAAGAAAGGCCCAGCGAAGCAGGTGCTGGAGGAATAAGGGAATCTAGAAGCCCTCGTGCACGCCCGGGTCTGGACACGTGCTCAGGGGACACCTGCGAAGACCCTAAGCTCTCACCTCTGGCGGACCTTCAGGCTCTGTGCAAGCAGGAAGTGAAGACCGGGCGACTTGCGCACCACCTGAGTAAGCATCGAAGGAGTGCCCCGAAACACAGCTAATTGGCAAAGACTGGGAGAATTTTTGTCTCCATTTTGGCTTTTTTTCCCCCCAAACTATACGCAAAAGTTTATTTAGAAAGTCACAGAAATAGAAGAAACGAGCCGCAGAAGAAATGGGCTTAGGAAGCAAGTTACAGAGGCAAAAGCAGGGTCCCTTGGAGCTTAGGAGAGAGAAGGGTTAAGGTGATGCCCCTGTGGGGAAGAAGTGGGGGACAAAAGGGAAGGGCATGGGAGTGCTCCAGAGAGGGAGAGCGCCTGGCGTGTTTTCTTTTTTTTAATTTTTATGCTTCCAGGTATTTAATAAAGAAATCTCTGTTAAGTCGCTAGCTGACCACTAAGCTAATGGAACAGAGACTGCAGTGGCCACACAACAAAGAATGCAGACTTTGTAGAATTAGTAGACTAGTAGTCACGTTTAAAACCTTTATCATATTCAAACTCAGTTTTTTAAAAATCAAGCCTTTATACAAGGGGTGGCCCAGAAAAACTGAAATTTTCTTTTGGAGAGCGGGCCCCTGTAGGACAGGCTTCCCCTCCTCGGTGAGGACTCTAGGAGGCCATCTGTATCCATGTACCAGCTGGCTTTGTTGTGAGAGGCCGTGTTGGGCTTCAGTGAATTTTTTTTTAAAGATTTTATTAGTTTTATTTTTAGACAGAGGGGAAGGAAGGGAAAAAGAGAGGGAGAGAAACATCAATGTGTGGCTGCCTCTTGCATGCCCCCTACTGGGCACCTTGCCTTCAACCCAGGCATGTGCCCTGACTGGGGAAATCGAACCAGTAACCTTTTGGTTTGCAGGCCAACACTCAATCCACTGAGCCACACCAGCCAGGTAGTGAATTTATTTTTGAAGACACTTGCAACGTGCTTGCCCATTTCATGATGGGTGATTGACGAGCGCACCTGCCCACACTGTGCTGAGTATTCAGCAGTTTTTGACAAAAATGGCATGATCCCCGTGTCCCACCCTCCCTATTCACCCGATCTTGGCCCAAGTGACATTTTTTTTGTTTCCCTGGATAAAAAAATTCCTCAAAGCGAAATGTTTTGTCGATGTGGAAGAGGTGAAACAAAAAATGGCAGAAGCATTAAAGGCATCAAAATCCACAAGTTCAAAAACTTTAGAGCAGTGGAAGAAACATCTTGAGAGGTGTATTGCATGACATGGAGAGTACTTTGAAGGTGACTGAAGTTTAGAGAATAAATGCACATTTTTTTTTATAAATGCCGTTTTTTTCTGGGTCCCCCCTCCTAGGTGATGTTTTGTATTGGGTTGGCCAAAAAGTCCATTTAGTTTTTTCCATAACATAAAAGAGATTTTTCATTTTCACCAATAACTTTATCGATTTGGATCTTCTGAGTCTGTTGGCTGTCTCCCACTATTGGTTTCCAGTGGGCAGAGGCTGGGGGCACTGCTCAACATCTTCCAATGCATGAGACAGCCCCACAGCAAAGGATTATTTGGCCAAAATGTCAATATTACCAGAAAATTTGGGAAGCCACTTTTGACACATTCAATCAGTCACAGCACCTTCTCCGCACACTGCACAAATCTCTTTTTGCATCTCAGTTGCACTTTTACCTTTTTTGAAATAATAAAGCATAATATGCCAAAAACGCATATTCTATCTTCAATATTAAAATGGCTGCTCAAAAATTCACCAATTTTGTTAAGTTTTTTAAAAAATGCACACTGATATGACAGCTGTCACAATACAATCTAACAAAATCATTATTTCAAATGAAGTTAAAGCCAACTAAACACCACTAGAGCCATCATATGGAAAAAAATAAATGAACTTTTGGCCAACCCAACACTTCTCATCACATTGTGAAGCACAGAAGGTCTTTCATTTGTGACATTAAGGCTGTTCGGTGAGCTCAGAAACTGCCTCTTGCAAAGTTCCTCTTTAGCTCTGCACCAGCCATAGACAGTCATCTGCTCACTCAGGGGCATGACAGCCTGAATGTCTAGGGGGCTTTTTCCTAAGTGTCTTTAGTTTCTGTTTACTAGTTAAGTCTCCACAACTTTTGGCTGCAAAAACCAGCAGGGATTGAATCGGTGGAAGAAGCTGCAGGAGCCCCAAGCAGTTCCTCTTAAAGAGCCCACACACAGACCCACCTACACAGATTCACTCCCTCTGAGCTCCAGCACTGGGGGCACAGCTTGAAAGGCACCTGTGGTTTACAGGGAGAGACTGAAGCGTCTGGCTTCAAGGTGAACAGAGGCCATTGCCCCTTTTCTAAACCCTCCCCACACAGAGCCGGTAGGCTGGTGCCATATCCGAGACCCCACCAACCTGGCTAACACTGTGTGACCCACCTTGAGCCGTGCCCTCTCTGTGGGCTGCGTACATCCTCCTCTTTTAGGTGAGCTTTGGTTGCTGGGGATCTCCCAGAGACTCTGCACCACTCAACTTATGGGCTCACCCAAGCTGCTTTTCCATATGAATGGCTGGTCTTGGTTCATGCTTTACAACTTCCTAAATCCTATCAAACAAGCAGCAGCTGGCCTCAGTGAGCCCCAGGCCGGGCACTAGCAGCAGCCAGCCTAGATTCACAGCTTGGCTTCACCTGGGGACCGCCAAGCCCAGCACAAGTAGCAGCCATCTCATATTGTTTTATAGCTCAGGCAGGGTGGCCCCAGGAAGAACACAGATGGGGGCTGACCTTGGCCTGCATCACCCGGGAAACCCCAAAGTCAGTGCACCCAGTAGACAGTTACAGACCAAGTCAGAGTACCACCATCCTGCCTCCACACAGCTGATCCTCCACGGAGGGCAGAGGTTTGTGGTCAGTGTTCACAGCCAGTCCTTGTAGCTGACTGGTATGGGTAAACCCCTCCCATTGATCTGCCAACAGCAACCAAAGCTCACCTACAAGAGGAGGATGTACGCAGCCCACAGAGAGGGCACACCTCAAGTACCCAGCTTGGGTAATAGGGGAGTCTGTGCCACTTGACCCTACAGGAGACCTACTACATTAGGCCACCACCACGACATGGAGTCATATCAGCTCTACGTAATTCATAGAAACAAATATAGGGAGGCTGCCAAAACAAGGAGACAAAGAAGCATGGCCCACCCAAATGAAAGAACAGAGCAAAACTCCAGAAAAAGAGCTAAACAAAATGTACATAAGCAATCTATCAGATGCAGAGTTCAAAACACTGGTAATAAGGCTGTTCATGGAACTTAGTGCGGACCTCGATGGCATAAAAAAGGTCCAGTCAGAAATGAAGGATACACTTATTGAAATAAAGAACAATTTGCAGGGCAACAACAGTAGAGTGGATGAAGCTGAGAATCAAATAAATGGTTTGGAACATAAGCAAAAAACCACACAGAACAACAAGAAGAAAAAAGAATACAAAAAAAATGAGGATAGAGTAAGCAGACTCTGGGACAACTTCAAGAGGTATAACATTCGCAATATAGGGGTGCCAGAAGGAGAAAAGAAAGAGCAAGGATTTGGAAATCTATTTGAAAAAAATAATGAAAGAAAATTTTCCTAATTTGATGAAGGAAATAGACATGCAAGTCCAGAGAGCACAGAGAGTCCCAAACAAGGTGGAAGCAAAGAGGCCCACTCCAGGACACAACATAATTGAAGTGCCAAAGGTCAAAGATAAAGAGTGAATCTTAAAATCAACAAGAGAGAAGAAGTTAGTTACCTACAGGGGAGTTCCCATAAGACTGTCAGCTGATTTCTCAGAAGAAACTTTGCAGGCTAGAAGGGACTGGCAAGAAATATTAAAACTCGTGAACAGCAGAACCTAGAGCCAAGATTGCTCTACCCAGCAAAGCTATCATTTAGAACTGAAGGCCAGATAAAGAGCTTCCCAGACAAGAAAAAGCTAAAGGAGTTCATCATCACCAAACCATTATTATATGAAATCTTAAAGGGGCTTATCTAAGAAAAAGAAGATCAAAACTATGAACGATAAAATGGCAAAAAATATGGCTAAATCTAAAAAACAAACTAAGCAAACAAGAAGTACAGAGACAGAATCATGAGAGCATTTTGATGGTTGCCAGATGGGAGGGGGGTGTGGGGAATGGCTGAAGGGGTGATGGGATTAAGAAGTACGAATAGGTAGTTACAGAATAGCCATGGGGATGTAAGGTACAGTATAGGAAATGGAGTAGCCAAAGAACTTATGTGCATAACACATGGACATGAACAATGGTGGGGGGATGACCTGAGGGAGTGGGAGGTGCTGGGTGGAGCGGGGCAAAGGGGGAAAAATCAGGACAACTGTAATAGCATGATCAATAAAATATAATTAAAAAAAAAGTTCTGTACATGCAGACGAGCACAATCCCTTCTGATAAGGCAAGTGACAGTCTGGTGTGTGTCATCCCGGCTCCACAGATGAAGGTCAGCAAATCTCCCAGAGCTGGATGCCTGAAGGTCGGGGTCTGTATCTTCTCAGTTAGGTCCTAGGATTCATATACAAACATGCTGCTCATCTACAAGCTACAAACTAGTCAGAGCCCGCACTTACAGAAACAATGTCAAAAGAATGGTGGTGTGGGTGACAATTCCCACTGTTACACGGGTTCTTCTAGTTAGTATCATTTACTTTGATGTTTAAATTGTCCCAGATTGGCTAGGGGGAGGCCCATTCAGTTGGTTCCGTGGTGCGTTGATAACTTTTGAGAGCTTTCTTGCTTTTTTTGTGTGAGCCGATGTTTCAGGCTGCTCTTGTATATTTCCAGCCCCTGACTGACATGGTACCGTGGTCCCCCCGAGGGTGCTGGTCGCTCACATGGGGAACAGTATCTGGAGCCCCGAGTCTGTGCGCTGATGTGCCCGTGACCAGCAGGCTGCTCATTGTCCCCAGGCTTTCTTCGGTGGGCGGGGCCAGGAATCCTTGTTTTCCCTTTTTTCCTTTTTTTAAAGGCGATATATCGTAAGTTCATGCTGATATTTCCAATTCAAATTTAGGAATATAGGGTTATTTCTTGACCTCTTTGATTTTCTATTTCAATCTCTTTTCTCTCACAAAAACATTAATTTAAGTATATACTATTTTATAACTAACACTATGATTGATTTATTTTTTGTTAATTATTTTTGCTTTATGATATATCCCACTAGGAACATATGGTCAAATTACTATACTTTAAATCACTTGAAATAACTCTTCTCTGTGTGGTTAATCCATTAACTTAATACATATTTCTGTGTATTTATTTCTTTTTTGCTTTAGATTTTAAGATTGCTTTTTAGATTTTGGTTTCATTTCATTTTGTGATGTTGCATAACAATCACCTGGTTTCACAATCAAATCCACTCACTCAGGGAAGTTTCACACACGCTCTTACCCATCTCAGCTTGTTCCCTCTTTTCTTTCCCATAGATAGGCATTTTATACATTTTTGGTTTACCCTTCCATTTTTTTAAAGATTTTATTTATTTTTAGAGAGGGGAAGGGAGGGGAAAGAGGGAGCGCAACATCGACGTGTGGCTGCCTCTCGCACGCCCTCCACTGGGGACCTGGCCGGCAACCCAAGCCTCTGCCCCGACTGGGGACGGAATCAGCGACCCTTTGGTTCACAGGCCGGCGCTCAGTCCACTAAGCCACAGCAGCCAGGGCTATCCTTCCATTTTAAACAAATATAATAAGCAAATATAAGCTAGTGTACTGGACATGCTACTCAGCACCTGGCTCTTTCCCAGTAATAGTCCCTGGTGCTCACCCCACAGCAGCACGTGAGATAACCCCCTTGCCTTTGCGCAGCTGCCCAGCATGCCCAAGGGGAGTAGGACGTGCCCCCAAAGCCGCGCCAGCATAGTGGTCTGAATTAGAGGAGCTCGAGAAACTGCCAGGAGGGCCAAGGACACTCTGGCCCTCCTTTGTCCCCTGGAAATCATGAGATAAACCTCCCATGTGAGGTTAACCCCCCCATTCCAAGAGGGTAGACGGCATCCTTTTCAGAAGGTAGGGAATTCAGGGCCCAGAAGGCTGTACTGACAAACATCACTGCTTCTTCACCAGTGTTGCAACCCAGGACCAAACCCTTTGTTTTGTCAAATCTTCATGAATTTATTGTTTCTCTCTGTAAAAGGTTGAAAAGCTTCTGGCTTTGGTCACTTTTTAAGTCTCATATTTTTGTGGGGTTCCTGCATGTGCAAAATTAAATTTCTCTCATGTTAATCTGTTTTATGTCAATTGAGATCTCAAATCAGTCAGACAACCTAGAAGGGAGCATTTTCTTACCCTACAAGTCCATGGGTGGACGTGTTGCTACCTTCTTGCCTTTTGGCCTGGAGCGGGCCCTAACATCTGGAACTGTATCTGGTGGCCTTCATTGTCCCAATTTTACAGAGAGAGACATTGAATAACTTGCCCAAGTTCACGTGGTCAGTAAATGGGCAGCCAGAGACTACCAATGCCGACTTCCCAGCCAACAGCTAGTGATTGCTTCCTTCATCCATGTTTGGAAGCTCCAACCCTTCCATCTTCAGAGACGTAGACAAGAAGAGATTCGCTGCTGTTCAATGACGGGGCCTGGTCCCTGCTTCTCCGGGTGATACCTGGCCTGACAGTGATGACATTCACAAGTCCCTCTTCCTTTGCCATTTGGAACACAGGAGAGTCAGCTTTCTTTCTCAGGAACGGCTAACATTTCGTGGGCATGGAGAGGGCTAGGCCTTGGCGTACTATGATTTCCTAGTGACTGTTCAACAAATTCCATGATTCACCGATGAAACGCTTTTGCAGCAAAGGACCAAGAATTCCCGAGTCTTAGGAAAGGCTTGTCCAAGGAGCCCTACCTAACCCAGCATTTGACTTTTTACCCTGCACCCACTTTAAGCTCTTATGTAAACAGACCTGTGGGAGCACTTAGGGACCACTGAATGGCTGTTTAGGAGGTCTGGTTGAGTACAGGCGGGATCTCTAGGAACACCAGTTAAATTCCAACAAGGCTGATTTCTAACCCAGAACCTCAATGTGTTAATACACAATGGGGAACAAATAAGTCTTATCCACTGCACCGCCTCTCTCATTGTCAAAATGCCTTGGGGGAGTTGAGAATTGCTAATCAAGAAGGCACTGAGTGAGCGTGGAATCAGAACAGGTGTGGATGAGACAGCCTCACCTGACAACGGAGAAAAGCTCCAGCAACCATCCCCAAACCCCGAGCCTTTCCCGTCCGCACCCACGGTTACCACACTGCAGTCTTTCCAATACTGCCTTTATGGTTTCTGCCCTTCCTGCATACGATGAATACTTAGCTTTTACTTAATTAATTTTTAAAACTTTTAGTGTTTATTTTAGCGTCGTAAGGACCAATTATTTTCTGAAATCACAGGTTCGATGGGCTATAGTTTTCTCACACACATTAAGCATTAAGTACAAACACTAAACCATCAAAATGAAAATTGTCCACGGATTGCCTCAGATCAGTGGCCTGTGTAGCCTCCGTCGGTAACTGTCGCCTTAGCTGTCGCTGGAGGAGCTCCAGAAGCGCCACCCTGTCCGCGAACCCTGCTGCTGTGCTGGTGTATCAGCTCCGCTGATTCCCGCCCGTAGCTGTGTCTCCAGCGCCACCCTTCCTGGAACCATGGCAAAGGCCGCCGGGCGCCACCTGCACACGACGTGACCGATGGGAACAGAAGGCCCCTCAGGGACCCCAGCCACTCTGGTTCGACCTGTGCTCCTGGGGTCAGGGGGGTCACAAGTCCAAGCCCCGGATGAACCACCCACAACGCACAACTTCCTCTGCGTTGGAGGGCGGTGCCTTTGCCAAGACGCGGGCCCCAGCTCGGTAGGACGCAGTCTCCTGGGACATCGGTGGGCAGCGACACCCCGCCACCAGGCCTGGGGGTCCGCGGGCGTGAAGCAGGAGCCTTAGACACCACCTGAGGGGCCAACGGCCGCGCTGCGGCGGGGGCCGTGCAGAACACGCGACAGGGTAGGTGCCCCTTGTCGTGTTCGGTGTTAGGAAAGGGGAAGCGTGCGTGTCTGGCGGCGCTTGCTCAGGGACATCCAGGGGCTCTGCACACCGAGGGCCCCCTCAACACTTGGAGGGACAATTGGCCGCGGCCAGTCCTGACCCCTTAGGTCTAACGGGCCACGTTGTCGAGGACTTAGCAACCGGTGGTGGGCGGGGCTGCGATGGGGCAGTGGGCAGGGCCGGTGGGTGGGGCCTCGCGCCGTCCGGGCGCTGATTGGCTGTTGGCGCGTGCCGCTCCATGCCATTTGTGGCTGCAGCACGCAGCTGACGCAAGCGCAGCGTCCTGCACGTGCGGCCGTTTAGGGGTCGCCTGCGAGGACCTGCGACCCGGGTGGCGTTCCGGCGGCGAGAGGTGAGCCGCAGCCGCGGCCAGGGGCGAGGGCAGGCGGGCAGGCGGGTGGATGCCTGCGGGCCGTGCCTCCTGCCAGGGGTTCCTGCGGCTGCGGGGCCAGGCCGGTCGGAGGATAGGGGGCCGGGGGGGCAGCGCGGACGCTGCTTCGGAACCCTTTGACCCCTGTTGGGGCCTTTGCCTTCCTTTGGGACCTTTGTCCCCTTGGCCGCCAACTCCAAGGCGTGCGTTGGCCTCTGGCCCCGCGCCCCCAAGAAACTTGTCAAAACCGCAAGCCCAACGCCCCATCTGCCTTTGAAGGGACCTGAAAACACCCCCTCCCCGTCGCTTGGGGCCCCTTCGCAGGAGGAGGTAAACCCGGTGACCAGCCTTCGGGGCCCAGCCTGAGCTTCCGGAGCATCGTTGCCCAGGTCGTCACGTAAGTGGTCGAACCAACTTTCAAAGAAAGACGAAAAGGATGGCTATAAGTGCCCCCTCCACGTAAGATACAAAACTTAGTCCCCTTTTTCCAAAAACACCCCCCCGCCCCCCAGCTGGGAAGTTTCACGTGAGGCGATGATCGCTGATGTGTCTGAAGACGCGGTTCCGATGGAATCGAGGCCAAATGTGTCTGTGTTTCCACAAAAACAGAACAGAAATCCACCATGGGAGACGACGACTGGGAAGCAGAAATCATCACACCCCACCTGTCTTCCTATGTTCCCGTATTTGAGAAGGTAGTAAAATTTATTTTACTTTAATTTACAGATTCAGCGTTTACAGTTAGTAAACGCTACAGATTTGATCAGTGTGGAAACTCGCGTGGTGGGAAGGCTTTGGATGAACTCCTATGAAGTGTTAGTTAATTTTCTTCTGTTTTTCCTAAACATGTCCTTGTATAGATTGTAATGGCAGTAAAATTACAGCTGTAATGCTCGGCTCCAGCTTTTTGACTATTCGCCACTCCGTATTATTGATGTCCTAAAAACAGCTCGTGGCTACATAATGCTTCGTGGGAAGGCTCTGCCGGAATATAATTGATTTGCTATTGACGTGAATTCAGATGTTGTTAGCTTTTAACTCTAATAGTGTCACGAATATCTGCAGCTTATTCGTTTAAATTTGGGAGCTTTTCTTTTTTTTAAATTGAATTACTTGGTCAAAGGATATTTTATGGTTTTTTTCCCACTGGTTCTCAATAGAGTTGTTGAAATGTAAAGCTTAATTCACAGATGTACTATCTCTAGTGGACTTTAGTAGTCACTTGTATAATTTTAAATTTTTTTTGTTTAAGATTTTGTCTTCATCAAGTGTTCTTTCAACAGTACACCGCACTGTAGCATATTGTGCATATTTATTGCATAAGATGCTTGAAATTAAGTATGGCTGACTCAGATCTTTCAAGTGTACCTTTTTAGAAACTTTGTGCTGTTCAGTCACCTACCTCATTTCATAACATTGGGAATACTCACTTATACATAGTTTCTGTTATCAAATCTACCTTACAGTTCTTTAAACATATTCATATAGGTCCACTTTGTAGTAAAATTCTTCCATTTGTCTGCAGACTTAGCACCTGGCGCTGGTTTTTGCAGTAGTTATTTGGCCTGTTTGACTTGAAGGAACTTGGTGCAGTTAACAGCTTTTTTGCCTGTCTTGGTCGAGTAAAAAGTGCCGAAACTAAGGATGAATACGTGACTTTTTTAAACGACATTTTCAAATAGGGGAAATCCAGGGTCTTTTATCCAGCCTGGTTTCTTTTAGAGGCACAGCTTTGGCTGTTCTCCTGGCCGGGCCTCCATTCGTAGACACAGCCACGTCTCCCTTTCCAAGTGTTAGTGACCCCGAGACCATCCTGGGTTGGCGCCATCTTCGTATCTGTGATCAACCTTTTCTGAATGCCTCTCAGGGTCTCACTTGGAGGCTTAGTGTTGACACAGGCTTATATAGTTTTGAATAATTGGACACTGTTCTTCTGGTAGCTCTTAGCACGTTCTAGTTCTAGATTTCAAAGTGAGTATACCACCGCAGCATGGAACAGGGAAGATGTGAGGTGGGAACAGGTTTGGTGACCTAACAAGCATGCAGTCCAGACTGCTCAGCGCTTTGGTGTTTGCACTTTGCATGTGAGCTTGCTGAGGGTGGGGTTGGGGGTGAGGGTGGGGGGTGCCGGAATGGACGAGTGTGGTGAGCAGAGCCGGGTTTGGGTCTGCTTCCTGGCTGTAATGCTTCTTGTTCGGGGACTACACAGGGGTTGCTTCTCTGTGATCTCGAGGCCTTCCCCGTGGCACGTTTCAGAAGGCACATACCCTTATGACTAAAGCAGAAACAGCTTGCAATAATTAGTCCATCCACAATTACATGTTTTTAAAGCAGGAGTGCAAAGTTTGTCATAATTATTTAGATAATAAAATCAAGTTTGCATCTTCTCCGTTCACATCCGTACTGTAGCTCTGAAGCAGCAGAGAAAAATGTAGTCCTTGCACGTCATTGAGTTGGCAGACCCAAGGAAGTGCTGTAGCCTGAGGAAGATTTCTAACAATTTCTGAGCCTGGTCACTGGCGAGCTGTGGGAGGATAGTGTATCTTAGTGGAGGGTGTGGGAGATCACGCGTGCGGAGCAGGGTGAGCTGTGGGAGGAGGACAGCATGCCCCTCCTCGAGTCCTGAAGGATGGGCCGAGGGCGGAGCGACCTCGAGCACGAGGAGGCCAGGCAGGAGGCAGAACGGGCGGGCGGAAAGGCTGGGCCCGCTGGTCCAGAGAGAATGAGAAGTGGGTGCTCTCGGAGGAGGACGGGCAGAAAACAGACCATGGAAGCTGGTCAAGGGAGGGGGATGGGCCGACCCCCGGGAGGGGGATGGGCCGACCCCCGGGAGGGACTGGAGCCCGAGCCTTGGCTCTTTCCCTTCTCCGCCCGGGCTGTGGCTGCACTTAGAGCCGCTTCCGCCACAGCCCGTGGTTGGTGACCTCAGCGGGAGTTTTGATTGCTAAATGTTTTTGTTTGGGGAAATTACTTTTATTCGGGAAATGCGTCCACACAGAAATTAGGGCCAGGACTGTGAGCTCTTGTGACAGCCGCGTATGCTTCTGGGCCATGGTGGTTATCCCTGAATTTTGAGGGGCTTTGCTCTGTCCTGTGTGACCTGATTGCTCCCTGGCACCTAGGATCCGTGCGTGCCGCCTGGGGCTCAGAGCCGGAGTTGTCCAGCTCTACCCGTGCTGACGGAGTGGCGTTAACTCCGCTCAGCAGCTGCGGGAGGAGGGGAAGCGGAGCCAGACTTCAGCGCGGGGTGAGTGGGCTGATCTGGCCCAGACGGACGAGTCCGTGGAAGGGCTGGAGGCGGCACTGACTGCGTTTTGGGACTCTAATTTGTGTGAGACTGGAGGAGGAGAATTTAAGTGCGTGTGGCACACTGTTGGACGTAACCTGCCCATCCAGTGTATTTGGATGTGGGACCTAGCGCAGGGCGTGAGACCCTAGTGTTCAGTATAAGCCGGTGTGATACTCTGGTGCCTTTCAGGGGGTCCCGGGCCTCAAGTGCAAGCGGTGTTTGCAGAGGGCCTTGTGGGGCCGGGACGGAGGATGCGGAACTGCCTGCGTTGGACCCTGAACTAGACGGGGAGACAGCATCTTCAAGGCTCCTGAGTCGTCCAGCTGGACGTTTCATTGTGTGGCAGACCTGCCGCGTTTAAAAAGAAAGACAGCTCAGCCTGTGGAGAGAAGCACTGATTTGCTTAGAAAAGACAAAAAACTAAAAAAAAAAGTGATATTCCATAATGGAAAATAATAAGAGTACTTACAAGGGAGAAGAAATTGATCATAATGCAGACAGATGATTTACAGCTGCATATGAGAGATATTTGTAGTTGCATATGCTCTTATGTGTAGATGTTTTAAAATTTCTGAATCGGTTCGTTTGGATGATTTAAAGGCTGTAAATGGCTTACAGTGAAGTGTCTAAAAGCAAGCCAGTGCGAAGGCCTGTGGCCCACCCGGGGGTTTACCGAGCCTGCCTGGTGTGGGGGCCGTCTGAGCACACGGGTGAGGGGCTTGCTCTCGTGGGGGCCGTGTCTTACAGGCAAAGGCAGGACAGGCACATGGGAGAGCCAAATAATTGTAAATAGTGAGAAGTGCCATGAAAAAAACTGAGCAAAATGTGTGTGTGTGTGTGTGTGTGTGTGTGTGTGAGAGAGAGAGAGAGAGAGAGGTGGAGAGGCACAGAGAGACAGACAGACAGAGGTGAGTACAGTCAGGCAGAGAGGATAAGATTCCCTGAGACAACAGAACGTCAGGCTCGGGGTGTCAGGGCGGCAGGAGAAGTGGGGTGCTAGGGCTGCTGTGACACGTGACTGCCAAGGGGGGGCTCACAGCCGCAGAACTGGATTCTCTCCAAGCCCTGCAGGCCAGACGCCAGCCGGGGGCGGGGGGAGCTGGGGGTCTGCACAGCTGCGCTCCTTCTGGAGGCTCCACGAGAGAATCCGTGTCCCTGTCCCTGCAGCTCCGCGGTGGCAGCCGTGCCTTGCTCGTGGCTGCCCGCGCCCCCGCCTCGCCCGTCGGCGCTGTCTTCCTTCAGCCCCCTTTATGTCCTTGAGGACGCCCTCTGCCTTTCTCTCGTCAGAACACTTAACGCTTGTGAGGATGGGCCCACCCAGGGAACCCATGGCCTTAAAAAAAAAAAAAAAAAGATTTTATTTATTTATTTAGAGGGGAAGGGAGGGTCAAAGAGAGGGAGAGAAACTTCAGTGTGTGGTTGCCTCTCACGTACCCCCCCACTGGGGACCTGGCCCACAACTTAGGCATGTGCCCAGACTGGGAATTGTAACTGGCGACCCTTTGGTTTGCAGGCTGGCACTCAATCCACTGAGCCACACCAGCCAGGGTAGGAACCCACAGTCTTTAACTGTATTTGAGAGAACTTTCTCCAGATAAGAGAACACTGACAGGTTTCTGGAGTTAGGACCTGATCTCTCTGGGCGCCCTGGCTCAGCCGCTACAGCTGGTCTGGCTCACCCCCAGAGAGACCAGGCAGGTGGAGGGGGAAGGGAGGGGAGGGGTGGGGGGGTGCCTGGCGGGGCTGTGGGCGTGGAGTTGAGCATGGAGTTGAGCGTGGGGCTGGACGTGGGAGTGGAAGAGGATTCCAGAGTGCTGGCTTGGCTCTTCAGTCTAAGTAAACAGATGGGGGGTGGGTCCATTCCCTGGGAGAGACTTCATGGAAGATGACAAGGTTGGGAGGAATCATGTATTAAGGCTTCTCTGTGTGTTGTGCTCAGTGTGAGATGCCTGTGAGACCCCGTGTCAGTGAGGGTGCCAGTTGGCAGGGTCCGTGGAATTGTTGATTAGGAGAGGGGTTGGGCTGTCGGTAAAATTTGGGGGTGTTCCGTATGTTAGTGGGATTGAAAGGCATGAGATTGGGTGAAGCTTGGTACAGGAGCGCTTGGATGGCACTCCAGCCTGAGAGGGCAGCGCGGGCCTGAGGAGCACGCAGCCAGGGCCAGGCGGGCCAGGGCAGTGTGTGCTCCTGAGGCCAACGGGAGTGCTGCCACTCCGTCCGACACCTCCTTGCCGCCCGTGTCCTCCGTGCGGAGGTGGGGCGGAGGCTAGACTGGGGGGCTTGGAGGTGAGATGTCTCATCTAGGGGGGCTTGAGAAGAGGGGCAGGAGCTGGGGGGGGCAGGTGTCAGCTCTTTTCAAGGTGATGAAAAAGATTAAGAATTTTATGATGGACCGATTATATTGAAAAATTTTTTATCTTGTTTCCAACTTTGCCTTGGAAACGGCGAGTTCCGTGCATGTGGGGTGTGAGGTTTCACAGCCTGCAGATCGCCGAGTCACAGGGTTCCAGTTCCGCCGCACCAGAGCCTGCCGCCGCCTCTTCTCTGTTAGCGTAGAGAACCGGCCCTTTCTGGGGCCGTGTCCACCCAGCAGTACTCCAGCCACTAAGAAGAAATCAGCGTCTTTAGGGCTTCATTTTTGAAAAGGGACGAGTGGATCACTGGTTTGTTTTAGTGTCTGTGACGTCGTAAGTTGCAACCCTCTCCTGTCCCCGAAGCCCATGCCTATCAAAGTCCTCGTGCTTTCCTGTGCTTGTGGAAAATGACTGGAAGGTGCTCAAGCTTCATGAAACCCATTTAGTGTCTCTTGTGAACGCAGTTTTAGGAATCAGGTATCACCCGAGGCGCCCGACCCCGGTGCCCTCCCAGCAGCTTTGGTTTGTGCTGGGCGGGACCCCGAGGTGCGGTGGCGCGGGCAGTTGAGGCAGGGTCCCGCCATGCCGTGTCGAAGCGCCGATTCCAGCTGCCACGTGTGGGAGCGTCAGGGCTTCCTCTCACAGAAAGGGAGCCAAGGGCTGGGTTCCTGAGGAGGCCCCCGGTGGGGAGGGGAATTTCCTTGGGAGTGGATTCCTTTTTAGGGGCTGGAGACAGGTTCACTTGTGTCACTTTATGGAATACCTCGCACGTTTCACAGGTTGATTTCTCTAGTCCGTGCTGTCCAGGCTGCTCTGCACGGCTCCCCGCCCGCGGCGGCTGCGCCGCGGCAGGCACCGCCGGGCCACGTGTGACTCGGCCAGCTCTCCTTTATGCTGTGGTCGTCGATTATACTTTTCAGATACACGGGTGGCTAAACTTCCCCCTCAGTTGTCAGCAAACCCCTCCCTGAAAAAGCTGGGCAGCAGAGCCCGTGGCGCAGCTTTGTGACCGGAGCGAAAGCAGCGGCAGGCCCGCCCAGGCGCGGGAGGCCGGCTGGCTGTGGTGCTGCCTGGCTTCAAGGCCGGGCAACGGCCCGCCAGCCTCGGCGCGTGGCTGCAGTTTGCTGGCCACTGTGTTCAGGGATCCGTCAGTACGCTGTCCATACAGAGTCAGGGTGAGGATTTCGGGGTGACTGATAAGGGAACACCCAGTGACCCAGGAAATCTTACAGCCTACCATTGTTTTGTTCTGAACAAACCCAGTGGTTAAAATGTTCTAGTATTTGTAAAACAGGTGACACATTCTTACTATCCCAAGTAGAACACTCATCTTTTCTTCCTCCTCACAGGACAGGTGTTCTTCTGGAGCAAATGGAGACACTTTTCACAGGAGCCCGGTGTCGTCATCAGGTGGGTGTTAAGGCAGAAGGTGGAGCCCTTTCAGGTGAAGGGCTTCGTCTCAGGCACAAGAGCTGCCTCGTAGACATCCCGTAGAGGTGTCTTTAAATGTCCTCGTGAGAATCCGGCTTCCTTGGAGAGCTTGGGGCAGGGCCTGCCCCCTGTTAGCGAAGGGAGGGAGGGAGGACAGCGTCCAGTGCTGTAGGTGGTTTTGTTGGGCGTAGGCTTGGCCTGAGGCCTTTCCCAGCCTGGATGCCACGTGCTCGGTTGGCAGGCTGCCAGGGCCCCGATGCGAGGGCGGGGCCTTTGGACAACAGAGGTGGAGCCGACGCAGTGGTGGCAACCCGTCAGGACAACCACGGTCTGCACCGAACCTGCCGTTCCTTCCACCTGCCGGCGGTGTGCCTCGTGCCCGAAACCCGACATAGGAGAGGTCCCGGGAGAGCAAGAGACACACAGTCGGGGCGGCAGCTGCAGCCCCCCCACCCCACCTGTCCCGCTGACTGGCCCGAGTGCTGACAGCATCGAGGCGGACGGAGAGACGGGTGGGAGTGACAGCGCTCAGTTCAGATGGCGCCCGTGCCGGTGGCCTTGGATTCATTCTCTTGAAGCCCACAGCAGACTGAAATGCTGCGTCTCCTGCACTGAACGTTGTAACATAAAACTGAGCATTCTAGCCATTTCTTAAAGAGCACGGGCCAGTGGCATTAGGTTACTGCTGACCCTTGAACCAGGCGGGAGCTGGGGGCACTGACCCTGCATGGTCAGAATCCATGGACGCCCGGGACCTTTACATAAAACAGCGCAGGACAGCGTGTGCGGTCGGCCCCCCACATCCTAAGACTCCCAGCCGCGGGGGGAAGGCACTCACACTCCCGTCGCTGTGCGGCCATCACCACCATCTACCTCCAGAACCTTCTCATCTCCCCATGCTGACACTTCATACCCATTAAACATAAACTCCCTCCCGCCGCCCGCCCCTGCCCGCCCCTGGCAGCCATGGGGCTGCCTTCTGTGAACTTGGGTAACCAGTGCAAGGGAGAGGGCGGCGGGCCCCAGGGTGTCCCATCATTTCCCTCATCAGAGGTGAGAGGACTTGGCGAACCCTCTAAGGTCAGGGGAGCCAGGCTGGGCAGCCCGCCCTCTAGTGGGGAAGCCTGCGGAGAGGGGTCAGGGCTCCCCAGGTTGGAGCAGACCGAATTCTCACGTTCACCTTAGTTCAGGACGATCCTCTTACTAGGAGTTTAGTGCGGCAGAGACGCCTCTGCCGTTGTCAAGCTGCATTTATCCTTCCTAGGCATTTAATTCCCGAGCGTAATAGGAAACCTTCATGAAATTGCCGCCTGCTGAAAACAGCAGAAAGCTGGGTTTGCTTCCACCGCAGTAGCTGCGCACGTGTGTGCTCGGACTATTCCAAAGACAGGTGGGCCGGGGCGGTCTGTGCGTTCGGCACAGCTGCTTGCACCGGCCCTGGTGTCTCCAGGAGGAGCCGCATTCTCTGAGGTGTCAGGAAGAAACCGATTTTTGTAAAGCAATGGAAATTTCCTTTTCTGAATAGTAGAGCGTAACATTGTTTTGTGGCAAAACCTCCAGGAAACTAGATGGAAGGAGCCGCCGCTGAAAGCCAGGACCTCCTGTAGCGCTGTATCCCCAGACGCTCAGGCCGAGGAAACCGGGCAGGAGCGAGATGGGCTGCCTGCTTCCTCTCCAGGACAGCGAACGCTTCTGTAGCTCTTTTAATTAAGCATTTTCTTTAATTACAGAGATACACGCCAGACCAATGAATGTACGCTGAACCAATACCTAAATATCCTGTTGCAACTCCCCAAGACCCCAAAACTTAGAAATACAGAGGTAAAAGGAATAAAATAATCTGAAGCCTTGGCCCCCAGATGTAGCCACCATGGACAGCCTTTTGACTCTGAGTTTTTAGATGTCTGCATATATTCTTACCTACAAAATTGTGTCCTGTTGGTGTAGTATTCAATATATGTTTATTATAAATACTGTTCCTTTTATCATAAATACTCTCTTGCTTTTCCTTTGCGCACCACTCTTTCATACCCTTTTCATGATCTTGACATTGCATTCTGACATTTTTCTTTTCATTGTCGATTCCACCAAACTGGAATGCTGTGGTACTGCATCTTGCCGTTATTTCACGATGGTCACGGAAACCCTTCTAAGTCAAATGGTACAGTCTAATTCTTTCCAAAGTTCAGTTAAAAAGTTCCCATTATATGGTTTTAAAATGTCAAATAGTAACTTGGCAGCTTATAGTGGAGACCATCTGGTTCTTGTCCTCCTCGCTGGACTTTTGGCGTGGGCTGTGCACGTTTAGCTCCTCCCCTCCCCTGCATGTCCACTCACATGTCTCTCCTTCCCACTCTGATAGTTATCATGGTTTTTACTTAAAAAACCCATATTCAGTTTGTATATGTATGATTCATATACATATGATTTGAGCCATGCAATTTATATGTGATGGTTACATTTCCTTTATGATTCAGCTTTTGTATTTTTTCTTAAATTATACTTTATTGATTATGCTATTACGTTGCCCCAATTTTTCTACCTTTGCCCCCCCTCCACCCAGTCCGCCCACGCTCTTGGGCAGTCCCCGCACTGATGTCCATGGGTCATGCATATGTGTCCTTTGGCTACTCCGTTTCCTGTGCTGTTCTACACATCCCCATGACTATTCTGTAACTACCTGTTTGTACTTCTTAATCCCTTCACCTCTTTTGCTCATCCCTCTGACCCTCCTCCCATCTGGCAACCAACAAAATGTCCTCTGTCTATGATTCTCTTTCTGTTCTACTTGTTTGTTTACTTTGTTTTTTAGATTCAATTGTTGATATATATTTGTTGCCATTTTATTGTTCATGTTTTTCTTCATCTTAATGAAGACCCTTTAACATTTCATGTAATGCTGGTTTGGTGGTGATGAACTCCTTTAGATTTTCCTTGTCTGGTAAGCTCTTTATCAGTCCTTTGATTCTAAATGATAGTTTTGCTCGGTAGAGTAACCTGGGTTGCTTTTCATCACTTTGAATATTTCTTGCCAGTCCCTCTGGCCTGCAAAGTTTCTTTTGAGAAATCAGCTGACAGTTTTATGGGATCTCCCTTGTATGTAACTAACTGCTTTTCTCTTTGTCTTTAACCTTTGGCATTTTAATTATGATGTGTCTTGGAGTGGGTCTTTTTGCATTCATCTTGCTTGGGATTTTGTGCACTCCATGGACTTGTATGTCTATTTCCTTCACCAAGTTAGGGAAGTTTTCTGTCATTATTTTTTCAAATAGGTTTCCAGTTTCTTGCTCTCTCATACTTCTGACACCCCTCTGATGCGAATTTAGTATGCTTGAAGTTGTCCCAGAGGCTGCTTACTCTATCCTCATTTTTTTTGGCTTCTTTTTTCTCTTGCTGTTCTGATTGCTTGTTTTTTGCTTTCTTACGTTCCACATCGCTGTTTTGATTCTCAGCTTCATCCACTCTACTGTTGATTCCTTGTAAATTGTTTTTTATTTCAGAAATGTAAATTTTTTTTTCCAGAAATGTATCCTTCATTTCTGACTGGCTCTTTTCTATGGTTTCCATAACCTTTTTTTTTTTTTTTCATGTTGTTGAAGTTCTCACTAAGTTCACTGAGCATCCTTTTAACCACTATTTTGAACTCTGCATTTCGTAGCTTGCTTGTCTCCATTTTTCTGGTTCTTTTTCTGGAGTTCCGATCTGTTCTTTCATTTGGGCCATGCTTCTTTGTCTCTTCATGTTGGCAGCCTCCCTGTGTGTGTTTCTATATATTAGGTAGAGCTGCTGCGTCTCCCAGGCTTGGTAGTGTGGCCTAATGTAGTAGGTGTCCTGTAGGGTCCAGTGGCACAGCCTCCTTTATTACCCACCTGGGAACTTGAGGTGCACCCTCCGTGTGGGCTGTGTGCACCTTCCTGTTGTAGTTGAGCCTTGACTGCTGTTGACACACCCAAGGTCAGCCACTGCCTGTGTTCTGCCCAGGGTCTCCCACCATGAGCTAGAGTGATCTGCAGTGGTTGCCGTGTGTGCTGGGTGCGGAGGGGTCCTGGGGAGGCCACACTGGGAACTGAGGCTGCTGCTGTTGGGCCTGGGCCTGGGGTACTTTAGCGAGAGGGACGGGGCGCACAGAGGCCAGATGCTGCCTGTTTGAGAGATTGTAGGGAAGTGTGAAGCATGAACCAGGACAGACCATTCATATGGAAACACCACTGAAAACTGCTTAGGGGAAGCCTGCAAGTTGGGTGGGGCTGGGCCTCAGGGAATCACCAGGGTGGGTGAACGGTGTGAGTAGGTTGACGGAGTCTCAGATACGGTGCCTGCCTGCCAGCTCTGGGGCTGGCGGGGAGGGCTCAGAAGAGGAACAGTGGCCTCTGCCAGCTCTTCTGCCTAGGAGGAAGCTGCCCCCAGCTCTCGCCCTGGTGCCCAGCAATGCAATTCCTCCCTGCGTGTCTCTGGTGCCTTTCAAGCTGTTGCCCCAGGGCTGGATGGAGCTCAGAGGGAGTGAGTCCAAGTGAGTGTGTGTGTAGGCTTCTAGGAGGAACTGCCTGGGACTCCAGAAGGTTCCATCTCTCTCCGCCTCAATCCCCACTGATTTTTACAGCCAGAAGTTTTCGACACTTATCTTCCTGGCATTGGAACTCTGGGTTGGGGGGCCTAGTGTGCGGCTGGGACCCCTCGCTCCTGAAATATCCCTCCTGATTTTTTTCCACCACATGGTAGGTGTGGGACTAGCTCATTCTGGGTTTCCATCTTTCCTACCAGTCACGATGTGGTTTCTTCTTTAATCACATAGCTGCAGGACTCCCCGTCAGCACAGTTTGACGGTTCCGAACGATAGGCATTCTGTAGTTTAGTTGTAATTTTGATGTGGTTGTGCAAGAAGGTGAACCTTGTTACTGTGCCACCATCTTGACCAGAAGTCTCAGCCTCGTTTTGTTTTTACTAGGGTTAATGATGACCTTGTTTTGTTTACTCCATCTTCTGGGTTTCTTTTGCTAATTCGGTCCCAAGCCCTCTGCCAGAAGCACAGACTCCCACTCAGTCAGTCTCTGCCGTGTGCAGTGGTATGTCAGGCTCCTTTCTGAGCAGCCTCATCTGCAACTCCTGCACCCACCCCGCTCCTGCAGAGACTTACTGCTCTCCAGGTCTCATCCCTGGAGCCCTGGCCCTTCCCTGCTTCCCAGGGCCACATCCCCGTTCCCTGGACACCACGTTTGGTTTTGTGTCCTGTTTCCCACTTCCTTCCTCCTGATGCCCCCACACTTTGGCAGAGCCTGTTATTCTGCAGCCTTGTGAGAAAGGAAGCTTGAGAAATAAATTTGTGATATTGCAAATATCTTGACCTTCATGCTTGATTAATAGTTTAAGAGTAAAATCTTAGGTTGGAAGTAACTTTCCCCTAAACTTCTTTTGCTTCATTATATGTGACATTGTCGGGATGCTGTTGGGAAGTTTGGTTACCTGAGCCCTGGTCTGTTGTATATATGACTATTTTTCTAATCCCTTCTAGCTTTTATAATTTTATTTCGTCTTTTGTATTCTGAAAATTTTATGATTGTTTATGTACCTTGATGCTTGGGTCTTTTTTTATTTACTGTACAAGACACTTGGTGGGTCTGTTAAATCTGAAATTTACATCCTTCACTTCTGAGAAATTTTCTTATTTTCTCTGAGGGTTATTATAATTTAATTCGAAGATTAGTTCTGTTCCCTTTATTGCTCCTTAGAATGTTTTTCCTGTGTTTGTTTTAATCTGTGCTTTTATATAGGTGGCTCTCTTCAGAAGTCTGGAGAACCTTGCCTCCCGTTTTGGATTTAAGAGTGGATCATTAGGAAGCCGATGGGAAACTCAGCTCTGAGCGTGGACGCAGCCTGCTGGCTGATGGGCTCTGCTGTCCAGTGATGGGCCCGGGCAGGCTCTTGCGTTGGGGGGGCGGTTTCCCTGGAGACGGAGCATCTAGTCTTTGTCTAGAGGATTTAAGTTTTTTAAACTTTTCCATTTTATTTTCCTGATTTACCCTTCCCTCCTTCTCTTTGCTCATTGTATTGTAGATATTCTGTGATATCTTCGGTGATTTCTTTATTACTTACTTTTTAAATAACTGGAACGCTTCCTAGACCAGCTGTCCATGAGAGGGCAGTGTCAGAGATTTTTTTATGCCTCTCCTTCCCCGAAGGAGCCGCTGTTTTTCAGGTGTGTGTGTTTTAAAACATGTGTTGTTTCATATGCATGAATTTTAATTTAGAAAAATATTATTGTGCTAAAGGTCATTCCTTTTTTACTTCCCTCCCACCACTATGTTTACAACATATTACTAATAGAGAACCGTTTTTATTTCTAAATACCACATGGTATTTCATATACTTTATCACCCAGTTTTATTTACCCTTCTACCCCAACGATGGGCACTGCGATGACCCCCCGTCACCCTCCACCACCAGAAGGGTGCACGTTCTTGTATATGCCCCATCATGGGCAAGAGTGAGGGTTTCGTTGGATGCTGGGCTCAAGAGCAGAATTATGTGGCTATGGGTGTTTGCGTATTTAATTTGAGTAAATACTTAATTCTTGCTCTCCAGAATGGCTCCTCCAGTCTACACTCCCATCAGTATGACGTGAGGGTTCTCATATCCCCATTGACATTTGACATTATTGCAAAGTGTCATTGTTTTAATATTCAGTTTATCTGATTACTCCTGAGCTTACCTGTCTTCCTGAGCTTACCTGTCTTCCTGTGCTTGTTATCCTTTCAGGTTTCCACTTCTGTAAGGTGCCTGTCTATGTTTTTAGTCCATTTTTCCCTTGGAATTGCTCTCTTTTTCTTAGTAGTCGACAGGCATTACTCTTATGTTCTAGATTTTATGCTCTTTTTTATTTAGATACCGTGAGTGTCTCCTTCCATTCTGTTATCTGTCAGCTTTGTCCACGATATACCTTACTGATCGAAAATTTTCTCCAAAGAGGACATACAGAGGGCCAACGAGCATATGGAAAGATGCTCAATGTCACTAATTATCAGAGAAGTGCAAATTAAAACCACAATGAGATGGCACCTCACGCCTGGCAGAATCGCCATCAATAAATCAACAAACCACAGGTGCTGGCGAGGCTGTGGCGAAAGGGGGCCCTCAGTGCACTGTGGGTGGGAACGCAGGCTGGGGCACCCCTGTGGAAGGCAGGGTGGAATTTCCTCAAAAATTCCACCCTGACTCAGTGATCCCAGTTCTGGGGGGAATTTATCCTAAGAATCCCAAAACACCAATTCAAAAGAATATACACACCCCTGTCTTAATAGCAGTGCTATTTACAATAGCCAAGTTCTGGAAACAGCCTAAGCGCCCATCCGTAGGTGAATGGATAAAAAAGCTGTGGTATGTTTATACCATGAAATACTACACAGCTGTAAAAAAGAAGGAAATCTTAGCTTTTGCAACAGCATGGATGGACCCGGAGAGTATTATGCTAAATGAAAAAAGTCAGAGAAAGATAAATGCCATATGGTCTCACTCATGTGGAATCTAATGAACAAAATAAACTGAGGAACAAAATAGAAACAGACTCACTGACACAGAGAACAGGCAGCTGTCAGGGGAGGGAGTTTGGGGGGCTGGGTGAAAAAGGTGAAGGGATTAAGCAAAAGGGAAAAAACCCTCGTGGACCCAGACAACAGCGTGGTGATGACCAGAGGAAGGGGGTGGGGGCAGGTAGGAGAGGGCGGAGGGGGATGGATGGTGATGGAAGGAGACTGGACGTGGGGCGGCCAGCACGAGGTGCAGCGTACAGGTGCTGTGGTGTGCAGCCGGACACCTGAAACCTGTATGATTCTATTAACCAATGTCACCCTGATAACTTCAACAAAAATTAAAAAGTGAGTAAAAAATGGAATTCCGAAGCCATTAAGCCACATTTTTGCATTCTGATTTACAGTCCTAGGTAAGCAGCTCTTCCCCGCCGGCGTGTCGCGGGGCAGCCGTCCGCCCGGCCCTTAGTCTCACCTTGCTTTTGCCTCCGCAGCGCGCCGTCCGAATCCGTCCTTCGGGAGAGAGCTCGTGACGGCCGCGCTGACTCGACTGGCCGGGGCCCGGTGTGGGCGCTGGGGGTGTGTGTACGGGACCCCCGAAGACGGGGCTTTGACGTCCAGGCTTTTCTGGCAAACCTGGGCCGTTGGTCTTTAGCAGTTAGGAATGGAGGTGTTTTTTTGGTCTTGTTTTGTTTTGTAAAATAACAAAATTTAGCATCGTAATATTCAATTTCATATTTTTAGAGCAGTCTTAGGTTCGTAGCCAAGTTGAGGGGAAATGTAGAGGTTTTCCACGTATGCCCATCCCCACGTCTGCATGCCTCCGCTGTGACCCCAAGGTGCCCTCGTTGCAGCCCCTGCCCCAACACTGGCGCGTCATAATTGCCTAAAGCCACAGTCCGCCTGAGGGTCACCCCGCTGCTGTGGGTTCTGTGGGTGTGGGTGAGTGTGCAATGGCGTGTCCTCATCACTGTGGGGTCATACAGAGGAGTGTACTGTCACTGCCCTGACCTCCTCAGCGCTCTGCCTGTTTGTCCCCGCCGCCCCGCCCCACTCCCGGCAACCAGTGGTCAGGCTACGGCCTCCGTGGTGTTGCCTTTGCCAGGTTGTCATCAGACCCACGCAGTGCGTCGCCTTCTCAGGTGGGCCTCTGTCCCTCAGATGCGGTTACGGCTCCTCCTGCCCCCCCTGGCCTGCCAGGCCAGCTCTTCTGAGCGATGGATAATGTGCCCCGGTGTGCGGGGACCACAGAGTATGTACCTGTCGCCTCCTGAAGGACATGCTGGCGGTTCTGAGTTTTGCCACTTATGAATAAAGCTGCGATAACCATTTACGTGCAGGTTTTTGTGGGGACATAAGTTTTCAGCTCCTTTGGCTAAATGCCAAGGAGAATGGTTGCTGGACCATATGGTAAGACTGGTTAGTTTTGTAAGAAATAGCCAAAGTGTCTTCCACAGTGTCTGTACCATCTTGCATCCTCACCAGCAATAAAGTTTCTGGTTCTGCATCCCTGCCAGCATGTGATCTTGTCTGTGTAGTGGGTTTTGGCAACTCTGACTGTTATACAGTAGTTTCCCCTTATCCTCAGGAGATGTGTTCTGAGGCCCCCAGTGGGTACCTGAAACCACAGATAGTCCTGAACCTTGCATATACTATTTTTTCCTGTCCACACCTATAGCAACGTTTAATTTCTAAATCAGGCGCAGTAAGAGATCAACAGTAGCTGATAATCAGAACAGGTGATAGACTGTAACGAAGTGAGGTAACTGTGGCCCCTCTCCCCGAAAACGTCCCATTACCCTGGACCCTCCCCTCCCTCACAGGAAGCTCTTTACCAGTCGGCGCCGCCCGCGTCACTGCTCTAGCACGCGGGGCCGTTGCTGAGTGAAACCGGGGTCACTGGAACACAAGCGCCGCCATACCCGGACAGTCAGCCTGGTAACCGAGACGGCCACTCAGTGGCCAGCAGGTGGGAGTGTCTGCGGTGTGGACACTCTGGACAGAGGGGGGTCCTGCCTTGGGTGGTGGGAGCCAGGAGAGTTCATTATGGTGGTCAGAGTGGCACGAAACTGAAGCCCTACGTATGGCTTATTCCTGGAGTTTTCCATCTCACCGTTTCAGATCATGGTTGACCATAGGCAGCTGAAACCGTGGACGGTGAAACCGTGGATAAGGAGGGCAACTCCGGAGACTTCGTTCTGCAGGTCGAAGTTCTCCGCGCTGCCCCCAAGGGCTTCCCGTGTTGTAGGTCATTTGTAATGCGCCGCTGGGAGGGGCTCTTTGCAGGGCAGCTCCACTGTTTCCACTGTTTCCCAGGTCGTTTCCCCTTCCTTTCCACCCCTAACCCCATTCCTGCGCGGCTCCTCTCGCTCCTCCCTCTCCCCCCTCCCTCTCCCCCCTCCCTCTCCCCCTGCCCCCTCCCCGCCACCAGTCTTCCAGCGATTTGTCACTCTGGCAAGTTTTTGTTGCTTTCTTTGAGGAACTTGTTTTTGGCTTTGTGGAATCACTCTATTATATGTTTGTTTCCTATTTTATTTATTACTGCTCTTTTGTTTTCTTCCTTTTGTGTGATTTTGTTTTTTTCTAACATTCTTTCTTGTTGAGATGACTTTAGCTCATTAATTTTGAGTTCTCATTTCCTAGTATAAAAATTTAGGTACTGGTAAGTGAGATTTTTGTCATACAGTTCTAAGTAGTTTTAAGGTTCCATTATCAATTCTTTCTGTGAGCCAGGCTATATAGACATATTTTTAAAATACATTTCCAAATGTAAGAGGATTTTAAACAAGTGTTTTTTTGTTTAATAACTTCTCATTTGATTGCGTTGTGATTAGACATTTTGAGTATGTGGTACCGATTTTTGAAACTTGTCAAATTTGCGCCGTGACTGCCCGCATGGTCAGTCTCTAGGGACATACCCTCTGTTGTTGAGGCGGTCCGCTCTGCACTGCTGGGTGCACACCATCCTGCGGAAGTGCCCGGTGTCCTGCGGGTGGCTGAGGTGCATCTAGTCTCCTTTGAACCATTTTTGGTTGTTGCTCACACAGACAGTGCTTGTAAAAACATCTTTGTGTATCTGTGTTACTGTGTATAGTTGTCCAGGGGAGGAATTCACACTAGCATACTTCAAAAAATGTATCTTTTAATTTGGATCATGGCTGATGAAGTTTATAGCTTCAGCACTGCCTGTGATTTCTGATTGTTTTCAGTATCAGCGAACTTAAAACTGTCCCAGTCATGTGGTGGAGAAAAGGCACCACTCCCTTTTGATTTCCAGGTTTTTTTACTTCTGAGTGAGATTTAGTCACCATTCATTTTGGGAGGGAACTCCCTGTTCTTACTTATGACCCATTTTTTCTTACTGCTAGGCACAGCCCCCCCCCCCCCCGGCCCCACCCCGTCCCCGTGCCGTGTGAGCGGCTCACTGACAAGGCCTGGAGTTCGCCTCCCACCAGGTCCCTGTGAGTCTGACTGGCTTCTCGGTGTTATTTGCTTTAGACTTGGATGTTGGCCCTTCTCAGAGAGACCACTTCATGCGAAGGGGATTTGCCTCTGGGAGGAGTTTGGGGAACAGAGGTAAGTAGCGTTCTCTCCTTAACCCCCTCAGCCCTGGAGCCGGGGGTGAGGAGAGGCTTTTATGGCTGCTGAATGCGGAGCCGAACCTGTTGTAACTCAGTGTGCAGGAGACCTTGTTGGGATACTGAGTCCATCACTTTTTTCAAATGCCACGCTCTCTTTGCTGTCATGCTTTTGGGGGGCAAGTACAATAGAAATAGTTTAATTGATTAGATAGGTTGGTTGAAGGTAGTCGCTTTGTAGAGCTACTTCTTAACGCGCTCGTGGTTATTGATCCAGCACCCGGCGCCGGGAGATCACAGCGGCTTCAGAGTCGGGGCGAGTGGGGCTTCCTCGAGTTCGATGTTTCTCAAGAAAAGGGCATGTGGGACGCATGTCTGTTGTCTCATTAGTATTGTAGTAAAAGGTTATTTTTCCAAGCTTGGAATTTTTTAGTGTTACTTTTAGAACAACAAGAACTTGATCTCACAAGTGATGGCCCAATGAAATACCTTCTGGTGGCCCATCTTTAGATCTGATAATAAAATGCTGAAAATACTCCCTACTATGATTTTTTATAGTGCAATAAAATATTGTTAGAATCTCAAATTAAATTTATTTAAAAATACATATGAACATTTATTTTTTATGGAATATCATAAGCTAGGGCTAATTGGTAATTTTAAATATAACACTTATTATTGAATTTATTAGATAGTCTTTGAAACTATTGATATTTCTAGATATTTTTGTTCATTGGAAACTAAAGGTTGATGTGTGTGTGTGTGGTATTTCCTTTGATATTTGGAAAACTAAATTTCTTGTTTAGATACAATTAACACAGATGTATATTTTATATTTGGACATGTTCCTGCTTCTAATGGAAATAATTGATTCTTTAAATATCCACATGTGTTTTGTTTTTTAAGCCTGCATGGTAGGAGGCTTTGATGGTTCGGGCTGTGCAGTTCTGCAGGGAGGTTCAGGTGCGGGTCTTGTCTGCTGTTACTAACACTAGAATTAATGTCTTCATACTACACCCCATATTTAGTGTAATTTTAAATTCAAATTCTAATTTTTAGATCTATTTTAAAATCCTGTTTTAGAGTTAGTTATATGATACTTTTTGATGTAGACTTGTAATCATTGTTGAATGAAGCCTTTTTGAGTGAGAAAACCGTAACTGAGACCGATTTTAGAGCAGACTGCTAGCTCCCTGTGTTTTAGGTTGAAATACACAGTCAGCTCCCGACGAGAATGTTTCGTGGAATGTTCATACTTTAAAAAGTTATCTTTATATACTATATTTAATTCTGGAAATTCACAGACCCATGAGTATAACTTTTCCCCTTATGAGTCATCTGACATTTTAGCTAGTTTCAATCTCTATGGTATTTTTTCTCAGAACTTGCATAGCTAGTAACCTGTTTTTGAAATTAACTCTTAATTGCTTCAGACATGACCTGGACAAGCGCACTGCTCTGGGAAGCATGGCCTAGGTGGCCTCACTTCTGGGGTCACATGCGTCCGCAGAGCCTGGTCAGATTCCTGGCGTTGCGCAGACGTAATCATGCAGGTGGCGTCAGGGGTTTCGTGGGGCCCTCAGCTCCCAGCATCAGGGCGCAGAGACAGCCCAGACACTTGATGAGGGGCGCAAGACGGGGCTTTTAATTTGTTCCGGTGATGGTTTTAAGTGTCACTTTAACCAGTTTGGATGTCTGTTGTTACTTTTTTTTTTTTTTCAATAACCCTGCTACTTGCCATAGCAACTCTGCCCTCCAAATTCTTAATGCAGTGGGAGAGATACACGTGGAAAGAAACGTTACTGGAAAGAGATACAGATGGTGTGCTGGGAATGTGGGGAAGGGTCGCTTATGATGGAAGACTCAGGAGGACTTCCCAGCAGAGGCAGTCTTTGAATGAGGCTGTGGAAGCGTGGGGAGAATTTTGAAGGAGACACACAGATGCGGGGCACACCCCACCGGAGGACAGCACAGAGGGGGCGCAGATCCGGGAAGCGCGCACTGTGGGGAGGGGCAGTGGAGCGAGGAAGGCTGCGCCTCCTGTCCCCGGCTGTGGCGGGAGGGGACGCGAAGGGCAGTGGCTCTCAGCCTGTTTGTGCAGCTGTGGCCCCTTCCTGATTACAGTTCAGAGGTAGAAAGATGAGCGCGATTTAAGTACTAGGAGAACACGTAAGTGACCAATGGCTGCCCGAGGAGGAGGGTGGGCGTGTAAAGTGTTCCCCAGCGATGGCCCATCCACGGGGCGTAAGAACTCTCTCAGGTGAGGGCCAGTCTGCTGAAAATCAGAGCTGACTTTTCTGATTAAAGGTCAGTAGTGAAATAACAGCTAGTCTAAAGCTGTATTTCGGTGGTACCTTTGTTATTACCTTGGTATCATAATTTCAGAGTTGGTTTGTTTTTTTTTAAAGAAGTTGGGGTATACTAACCAAGTCTTTGTAAGTTTCTGTACCACTCTCTCCCTGTCCTTGAGTGTCCCCAAGAGTCTTTTAATTCTTAGTTTTTATGACATACTTAATACCACATGTTGAAGCATGTTAACTCTGTCTGAACTTTTGCAGATGCTGGCGAGTGTAACAGAAGGGAGACGCCCCCCGTAGTGTGCGGCTTTGGAGCTGGGAAGGGCTTTGGGAGCAGAGGTAACCTGCCGGTGGCCTCTTACCACGAAAACCTGAGTGGCCACAACTGTGCTGGTTGTTGAGTTCCCGTTACCCCTGTGACACACGCAGAAAGTGTGCACGGCCCCCCGGAATGCGTGTGGTGCGCCTCGGGTTTCTCGGTGGCTGTCAGAGCAGCAGCCTGTGTGCCGCGGGCCTCTGTAAGCAGCTGTGCTCCTCGCGCCACCCCTCTTCGCACGGACTTACCCCGTGGGTGGACCGCAGTCCTCCTCTACCCTAAAGGCCCCCTGCCCCTCCCAAACCAGAGACCCCTGTCACCTTCCAAGGGGAATTTGAGTCTCCCTCTTTAGTTGAGCAGAGAACCAGTTGGAGCTTTGAAATTAAACATTTCCCCTAAAACTTTTAAAAACTGTAGGTCAAAAGTAGAGTTTCGGTTCAAGACCAGTACCGCGTAGGTGGAAGACTCTCCTCGGCACTTTGGGACCCAGCATGTGACCCTTGGGGCAGGGAGAGTGGAAGGGGTGGGGCAGTTGTAAAGGGCAGTAAAAGGCAGTCCTTTTCTGAACCAGCTTCAAGATTGCCAGTATTTAAATGACCAAAGTAACTGAAAGCTTAGCTTTCCGGTAATACGTTCTTTCTGAAGGGATTATCTTTATTTTGAAATGATGTGTCTGTCCAAGGAAAGACTTGTTTTGTCACCCAGTCACATATCAGGGCTGTAGGGCAGCGGTCCCCAACCTTTTTGGCACCAGGAACTGGTTTTGTGGAATACAGTTTTTCCACGGATGGGGGTGGGAGGAGGGGACAGGAGGCGGAACTCAGGTGGAACGGCCCAGGAAGCTTCGAGGTTGACCCCTTGCTCCCCTCCTGCTGTGCAGTCTGGCTCCTAACAGGCCTGGACTAGAGTAGTCCCCGGCGGGGGTGGGGGCCTGCATAGGGTACTTACTTTGCGTGGTGATTGTGTGCCTAATTTCTGTGGAATTTTATGCTGGAAGGGATGTTAGATTCTGGTTGAATCCGAGATGTTAAGTGACTTGATATATATATAGATATAGATATAGATATGTGTATATATATAGCATATACATTTAACATCTGTCAGACAGTGATTGAAACTATATTTTATAATTTAGAGTAAATACTGATGGATAGGCATTATATTGACAATTAACTTTAAAGTACATTATTTCTTGAATATCTCTGCACTGAAGATTCTATTAAGACTCAACATTTAAAAATGTTATAAAAATATTACTGATGGATGCTTTTAACCTGAATTTTAGAGGAATGCCTGTGTGCCCGAGAGATGTCTGAATCTAGACACAGTTTTTATTAAATGAGAAAATTGAAAGCAGAACTTGCTTAAAGGTTAAAATTTTTTTTAAAAATTATTTTATTTAGTCCTCATCTGAGGATATATTTTTATTGATTTTAGAGAGAGAGAACGGGAGCGAGAGGGAGAGAAAGAAACAGCGATGTGAGGAAACATTGATTGTTGCCTCCCACACACCCCAGCCGGGGATTGAACTTGCAGCCTGGGCATGTGCCCTGACTGGGAACTGAACCCGTTGTACTCGACAGTGCTCCAACCAACTGAGCCACCCAGCCAGGACCTAACAATTTTTTTATAAACAAAAATAAAGTTGGCAGAATTTTCTTGTTACTGAGAAGGGGAAAATTACTGAGTATTGGATTATAATTTAGTTAGTACTATCCCCTGGCAGATGAAAAAATGATGTTAATTAAAATAATTGTGATACTTTGATTAGAAAATGTATAATGTTAATACTGCATACCCTTGTTTTGCCCATGTACGCCTAGAGGGTATATGACATTTGAGGTGATATAACAGTGGCTGGCATTGTAACCTTAATACGTCAACACAAGGCAGAAATGGTCTTAACCTATGTGAGTTCTTATTCAATATTTGAATATACAGTTGTATCTGGTTTATCCTGTTTTAAAGGGGCAGCATAATAAGTAGTCCCCATAAGGGTTGTTTTTACACCCAGAGGTGAGGCGACTGTCGTTTTCAGACCCTGCGCGTCTAACTCTGTGCTCTGTGCAGGGCTCTCGGACAGCCAGCCTGAGGAGGGCGACGGCTGCGGCTTCTGGAGAGGTGGGTTCCGTGGCGTCTGGGGAGACTCGTAAAATGTGATGTCTGTGGTACGTGCTAAAGCAAAACTAGGATGAAGTATTTTAGTCTGTTCCAATTGTAGTTTATTTAAACCCAGTTTTATAAAGCAGCCGTCGCCAGAGCCTTAACCAAGAATGCAGGCATCCTGATGGGGCCTGTTGCCACCTGTCTCAGCCCATCCAAAACGGGCGCCTCTTGAATGCTGGGCCACCTAAAGAAAAAGGTGATCGTAGAAACAGCAAGGCAAGAATGAAAATGACACTTTCAAATATAAACACATCTGGGGTGCGCAGGTCCCTGTTCACAGTCAGATGAAGTCTTGACAGTTGAAAAAGAGGGATGAGAATGTAGATGAGAGCAGAGGTGTCCCTGTCCGAGGCGCTGACCCTGGTCTGGGGGGCCCCCGGCGACGAGGCGAGTCCCGGGTCCAGAGGGCGGCCTGCTGGGACGGGCAGCACCTTCCCAGAGCACCTGGCTGAGTCGACAGGGGAGGCCTGGGGCCTGGTGGCTCTGCCGCCTCCCTTGCCTGGTAACCGCGGACAAGAATCGCGGCGGCATAGCACACCTCGGAGTTCCAGGCTCTGTCCCCTGCCCCGCTGCGCTTCCCGCCCCTTGAACGGCCTGCGGCAGGTTGCCCGTTGCCTCGGAGCCTTAGGTTCCTGCTCCGGAGAACGGAGGCCGCTTTATGGGGTGTCCGGCGCACAAAACGAGACTGCACGTAAAAGCCGGACACTCGACCAGACACGGTTCTGGTCAACAGCAAATGCCTCCTACCTTCATGAAATGTGAGACGTGACCGCACACCCTTTGGAATAAGGTGGGGTTTTAATGTATCAAGTAAGACTGTCCTCCTGGGTTGTCAGTCCCCCTCCTCCCCTGCCTTTTCTCCTGTCCCGCTCAGATGAAACCATGCACGACACAGAGCTCATTTTCAGTGGAAAAGAACATCATTTTTATCCTTTTCTATTTTTACTCGACCTGATCTTCTAGTTTTTTCAGCCCATTGAGATTCCAGATCATTCCTGTTTATCAAAGACCCTCCTGCTGGGTGACTTCGTCAGCAGGGGAGCACCCTGGTGCACTGAGTCCAGACAGCTCGCGAGCAAATGTCTTTCCTCCAAATGCCGTTTTCTTTCCTGTGGCCTACTTTCTTCTGTTCTCGTTCTTAGTTCCCCTAAAGTTAAAAAAACACACCTACGGAAAAAAACACACCTACAGATTGACCTCTTCCATGGTCACAGCAATTGTTGGCAAGCCCAGGGACGGGCGTGCCCCTGCACACGGTGACCGCACCCCTCCCCCGGCGGGGCCGCTGCGGGCTCTTCCGCCCTGTGGGCCCCGTGGGCTCCCTTACCTTGAAAACATACTCGACTTTTCCATGTTCCATTTTCTCCCCTTGTGAAATGAGGGTGATAGCCACCTCACGAGGTTTTCGTGAGGATTTAAAAAGGCATCACAGGTAATTGACTCAGAGAAGTGCCAGGCACAGTACTGAGTTCTCTCTGTGTCACTACTGTTATTTTTATGTAATTAATAGGTTGTAACTAATCTTGGGATCATTTTCTAAGTTTCATTTGTGCTTGGTTCTATAACTTTACAGAAACTCTTTTTTAAAAAAACAACTTTGTTTTTAAATACTTTTAAGACTCAGGTGAGGTTGGGAAGTAGTACAGAGTTTCGTCCACCCTTCTCCTCCTAATGTAATTATTGGACCTTCGTCCAGCTCTCATTAGGCCATCAGCCTGTTTTAATTCCCTGCACAGTAAAGTAACTGTGCATTTATTTTAGGGGAGCAATTGGCCAGAGATAATGTGAGACCTCTCTCTCCTTTCCACACTCCCAATGAATGGATAGGCTCTTCTAGAAAGCAGTAAATGTTAGCTTTCATCTTCATTACTCCAGGGTTAACCTTTCCAAAATTCCCCTTCCCGTTCAGCCCTTGGAGTATTAACATCCCGCTTCTCAGAAGACTGTCTTGATAGCCAGTGGCTCTTTAGGAAGAGCTGTCTGTCGGTTGACTTCAGTTCAAAGGGCACCTGCAGCAGGAGCCCCAGGCTGCTCACTGTAGAAGCGGTGGTGACCGTCGCGGAGACTGGTGCTTTTGCTCGGGAGCTGGACAGGCAGTGTCCAAGCCACCTGCTATTCGATGTCATCTCTGTGACTTAGAGTCCTCAGATACTAAACATTAATGACATATACAAAGATTTCTTGAGACTATTTCTGTATTTCCCAAACCTGGCTTTGTTGGGATATTCTAGAAAGCTTGAAGTTATTACTAAAACATATTATTAACATAATTTTTACATTAAAAAATTATCCATTCCTTACTGTCACTTTATACTTTTGAAATAAACTTCTTTGGGGGTGGGCTCTGGGAATTTTTTCTTAATCAGCTTCCCAGGTGATTTGGAGGCAGCCGTCGGTGCAGCAGCCCCTTCCTGTGCGGAGCCCCCGACCCGTCACCTGACAGTGTCATTAATGACAAGCCAGTGTCTCCCCCAGCTTTCTCATTAGCACCAGTGGGAGAGAGTTTGCGTATTTAAAGAAAACACTAATGTCTCAGGTTTATTAAAAAGACAAATTACCGAAATAAGATTGACATAAAAAGGCCATGTGAGAAAATTTTTAGTTTAGATATTTCTGAAACCATTTTTAGTCAATTTGACATTTATTAAGTTCTTAATTTTTGGCTTGTGTCCAGCACTTGGCAAATAGTGGATTCTCAGTTGTACACTTACCACTTAATAGCTGTATTAGGTGGTTTGTATAGGGGATTGACTGACTAATGTTTTGATGTTTGTTAAAATTATTTCAAGAATTGTTCATATTTTATGAAAATATTTTGCTTACTAATTTACCTTGTGACAGTGCTATTTTTATTTTTAAATAATTTAAAGATAGCTTATTTTCCCATCACAGCGGACATAGACTCTTATACTGGCCTCAGGTGTGTGTCATGGTGACGGTAGTGCTGGTATTCAGATGCCCTGTCTTTAAAGTGAGTTACTTAGATGCCCTTCACCTGTTACGTTTCTATTCCAGAGTCTAACAGCGACGGCGATGGCGGTCAGATGCGGAGCAGAGGGTTTACCAGGAGAGGCGGTAAGGACCACACTTTGGAAGAGCTTGTGCCTCTGACCCGCCCTCCACTGACGACACTGGTTTGGGAAGAGACGAAAGAGAGGGAGACCCTGGGGTGAAAGCCTTTGAAGAAAAACCCTTTAGCGCGCGAGTTGTGCAGTCTGTACTTGGGTGGACATTCGGGAGGCGTCCCTCCCCGCTCCCGCTGCCACCAGGCCTTCCCCAACTCCCCAGCGTGGGCTGTGCGGGACCACGGCGGTGGGGACGGGGTGATCCCGTCAGCCACAGCGTCGACACCCTGGGATGTCGTTGCCTCTGAGTGGATCGTCGGAGATGCGGCGGGGGGAAGAAGCGCATCATTTCTTTTCACCCCAGCCTGGCGGTGCTCCCCCACCCCGGCGAAGCCCGCCTGCAGTGACGCTGGTGTGAGATGGCAGAGATCGTGGCGCCTCCTTCTGGGTCGTCTGTAAGCAGACGCGACGACACTGCTGCAAAGCGGCTTCTGATCAGAGCCTGCTGTTTGGAAGCGTACGGCGACCAGACTCGCCGCCATTTCTGTGTGGCTTAGGGACATTCTGCTCCTTTGCTCGTTGGGTGGTCAGCTGGTTGGCTGACAGGGCCTCCTGGTGAGGCTGGGCGTGCTGTGGGTCCCCGTGTGGCTTGTTAGCCATGCAAGTGGGGAGGAACTGGTGAGTGCGGGGGACGGCTCATGACGGGGAGGAGCGTTAGCTCAGGAAAGAACAGCTGCCTCTTAGCGCTTCTCTCTCCGCCGAGTCCAGCAAGCAGTTTTTGACACTTCATGTTTGTAAAACATTGCTTTTATTTTAAATGTTTGTAAAACATTGCTTTTATTTTAAACACTTTAGTTGTTTTTTGCAGAACAGTGAGTAGCTTCCTCACCGTTAAATTTTCTTTCAACCAGTTTAATTCACATTTAAGTGAGGAAGTCAAAAGCCGGTTGCAGCTCCTTGCTGGAGTCCAGCTTATGGACCACAAAGAGGACTGGCAGGGATGCAGCCACTTGGCCGGGCCTCCCTGAGGCCTGCTTTCTGGACGTGCATATTCGAGGGTAGCAGCGTTGTCTTTTTACCCGGAGCCGCCCGGGTGGACGTCAGGTGGCGTCTCGCTGTGGCTTTGGTTTGCATCTGCCCGCCACTGTCGTTGGGCAGCTTCCCCCCGTGGATGGGCCAGTGTGTGTCTTTGGAGAGCTGTCTGCTTGGGTCCTTAGCCCGTTTAACAAATTGGGCTGCCTTTTTATTATTTCAAGGATTCTTTATGTATTTGTGACACAAGTGTCATCAGATGCACGATCTGCAAATGTTTTCTGCCTTTCCGTGGACAGCCTTCCGTGGCTTGAAGCTGTCCTTTGAGGTACAGAAGTTTGAAATTTTGATGCAGTTCACGTTTTTTTTCTTCTGTGGCCTGTGCTTCTGGTGTCATACCTAGAAAACCTTTGTCTAGTCCAAGGTCATGCGATGTTTCACTTGTTTCCTTCAAGGAATTTTATACTTTTTGGTCTTACATTTAAGCCTTTGACCGATCTCAGTTCATTCTCACATGTGGTCTGAGGCGGGGTCCCCCTTGACCCTTGGGCATGTGGGGCTCCAGCTGTCCTGGTGCCGTTTGCTCGTGTTTTACGGTGACGTGTGTAGGTGTAAATCCCTTTACACCTATTCTGCTTGGAATTTAAGCTTCTTGGCTGTGCAGATTAATATTTTTCTTCAAATTTGGGATTTTTTCTGCTCTTTTGTATTGTGGTAAAATAACTGTAACATAAAGGCTGCCGTTTCACCGTTTCATCTCTCTGTACGTGTATGATTCAGTGGCATGAAGTCCATGTGCAGTATCGTGCAGTTGTGACCCGTGTCCACAACCGCGCGGCTCCCTGGGCTGGCGCGTGCACCCCCCGAGCAGTGCGCCCCATTGGCGCCGCCTTCCTCTCGGGCTCTGGCGGCCGTCGCGCTCGCTCGCTGGGGGCGCGCCGGCTCCGAGTGCCGCACGCGGGGGCCCTGCGCTGTTTACCCTTCGCGTCTGGTTTCACGTGCTTAGCATCCCGCTGCCCACGACCCCCCGGTGGTGGCGTGTATCAGAGCTGCCCTCTCTTCGTGGACAGGTGCCGGGCCATTGCGTGTATACGTCACGCTTTATTCACCCGTTCATCCGGTGCTTTCCACTTGGCTTTTTTACTTCTCATGGCTGCCGTGAATAACGCCCCTGTGAACACACAGGGACAGGTGTCAGTTGGAGCCCCTGTTTTTGCATCGCGGGGGAACGTGCCTGGAAGTACAGTTGCCAGGGCAGGGGCCTGAAATAAGTTGCAGCATGTCACAAAGTTAACTTTTCTTACTGCCAGCAGCCTTTTAAATATACATGTACGTATATTTACAGAGACATACATGTATGTGTGTGCGCACACACACATACATGTATGTGTGTATATTCATTCCCTGGGTTGCTGCAAGTCTTCGTTTAATTTTCAGAGTTTGGAAAGAGCTAATTCTGACATTTTTGTGTCTGTTTTCTTTGTTGTAGTAGCAGGATTTGGAGTTTCTTACTTTGCCATTTTTGCTGATGTCCAGTGACCTGCACCATTTTAAAATATCATCTGTTTGCTAGTATATAGAAATACAATTGACATGTGTATGTTGAAGTTTCGGTGACCTCACTAAATTTATGGTATTTTTTAAATGCATAAAAGATGTTTACATTTTTTTAATACCAAGTGTAAATGATTTATTAACTCGTCCTTTGCTGACGATTGTTAGCAGACACCTTTAAGACCGCAGGAGGTCGCCCAGGTGCCCCCACGACGTGCAGAGTGCGCCTCATGCGAGGACTCATGGAGCCTTTAAAATGTGTCCATATTTATTATTTATTTACTATTAAAAGCAACATTTAAGGGATAGATTTTGAAGTATTTCAATAGCTCAGAAGAGCACCGACAGCTCTGTCACCAGCACCTTCCTGTCACTCCCTGAATTTCTCAGGAACATTCTGTTGTGACTGCAGAAGAAAATCAGAGCGTTGCTGGGAGACCGTCCCCTTTAGATTTTACATCGACCCCTTCCCGGAGGGAACTTATTTTGACATTGGTGTGCATCCTATTCGTAGTTTTAGAAAAGTTTAATATTATACCTTTTAATGACTTTTTTCTTCAACATTTAAAAAGATTTCTGTGTTGAAAGTGTAGATCAAGTTCATATATTTTGACTTCTGCCATGTTTCACCTTTGAACATACTTATTTTAACGGAGACGATTATTTTTAAGACCTTGTAGGACATGTGGCATTTCCGCCCCCATCCTCAAACAGGGAGACTGTGAAGAACTTTAATTCCACGTAACACCCATGCTCCTTCCACCTCTAGTTAGGGGGCTCCTTACCTAACTTGGAACTGGCGCCATTTATTTATGCACCCACATTCAAACGTTGGCGCGTCTGCTGCGTGTGGAGTCATTGAGCAGTAGGGACCAGGGACACCGAGGCATCGTACGGTCATTGGCTCAGCCGAGAAGGTAGATTTGAAGGTACCAAATTGAATGAACAGAACAGAGTGAAAAAAAATGATGGTGGATTAATCAGATTAATCACAGATGAATAATACCAGTGCATTCACAGATAGATCTGAGGAAATTCTCTAAACTGGGAAAACATGAGAGCTGTTACCAGCCTCGGAAGACAGACTGAGAAGCCCTGTTGTTCCAGCCTGTGTCTGCACGCCCAAGGGAAGAACAGAGAAGGCTGCAAGCAGGGAAGGGGGCGCGCAGGGGAGAGACTGGTCAAGGAGAACGGAGGAGACGGTCGAAGGAGGCACACGAGTCTTGAGCAAGTTAAATACAAACAAATTCACACCCTGGGCATGTATGTAAATGACAACATTACAAAGATTAAAAAAACCTTTAAAACTACTAGGAAGAGAAGATCTATCCACCTTTGAAAGATCAGTAGATCAAGAGCAGAAGTTTGTATGTGGAAAAGGATGGGAATGTGATAGAAACTCGAGAGCTGAGGGAGAAGGGCTCTGCGGCCAGACCCGTGTCCGAGAGAAATAACACGTCCAGACAAAGACGGTGTTTAGTGCTCGCAGGCCACCGAGGGAAGAAGTCCTAAGTTATCTAGGTTCGTAAGAAAGACGCTGGACAGGAAGACAGGAATGGAAAGCAATGATGAGCCCTACAAGTATATAAAAATTTCAAAATCGGTGAACATACTGGTAAACAAATGAGTAATGAGTGTGTAAGCTGATGATAATGATGACTAATTTAGGGGTTTTACAAACAAGAAAGAACTAAACTACTAGTAAAGGAAAGACTTAAGGCTTCTTGCCAGCTCAGTAGCAAGCACAATAAATTGAAAATAATTTAAAGACTTCTTAAATATGATAAAATTGAAAGGTGATCAGAAAAAGGATAAAATAAAATGTATAACTTACTGGTGGGGGACTCCAGCAGAGGGACAGTTCTGGAGGAAGGTGTCTAGGTTGAAAATAATTTAAATATTTCTTAAATATTCATGGTGAAATGGAAGGATATCAGTAAAAACATAAAATAAAATAGCAATTAGGGAAATCTAAAAGGACAGAAAGGATCACAAAAAACATTGAAAATCTCAGTAAGATAAAAACACAAAATAAGAGGGTAGAAATAAAAATCCAATATCAGCAATCATAATGTATGTAAATGAATTTTAATGCAGACTAAAAATAAAGAGAATAAATGCTCATTATTAACTATAAGAAATTGATACGGAAATAGGAGGTAAAGTAGACCCTAAGACAGACATATTAGTGATATAATTTAATGATAAAAGGCATGTTCGCTCGGAAGACATCACAGTTCTGAGCATGGCTTGAATCTAACAACACAATCCTCATATAAAGCAATAAATAAACATCATTTTAAGAAAAATCTGCAAATCCTAGTTAAATCCTTAATTCTAGATTTAAACCATTTTTTCCTCAGAAACTGACAGAGCAGAATGAAGATGGGTTAGACCACAGACGATTAAATCCCAGTCACTGGGCTTGATTTATGTTCCTGTGTGGGATAACATGCCCCCTAAATATAAATTACATGCTCTTCTCTAGTATATGGAAGAATACATACAATTTGACCATCTATTAAGGCCAAAAGGAAGTTTCAAAATGCCATAGAATTTCCATCAAGACCATATCCTCATGTTAAAGAGCAACAAAAGCAGAAATCAATATAAAAAAAGCCTAACCCTTGTGGTTTGGGAACTGAATTTCCCAGTTTATGAGTAACAGTTCATACGGAAATGCTTAGAACTGAATGACAGTAAAATGGAGTGTATCAAAACTTAATGGATATAGCTAACACAAACTAGCTTTTAGAGGACATTTTATAGCCTTAAATGCATCCATTAGAAAAGAAATTAGTGTTCAACTTGAAGGAAGAAAACTCAGTAGAGCGCGCACAAGAGCTAATGGACATGAATGAGACAGGGTCACACCGGGAAGTGTCACTCAGCACTGACCGGGAAGACAGGTTCCCACGGCAGCAGAAGCCCAGGTGGGTGACAGAGCTGGTCCAAGAGTGGGTTCTGTGGGAGTCCATTATCTGGAGCTTAGAAACAAAACAACTAAACATGTCTTGAGTAAAGACAAGAACGTGATTGGTAAACTTCCAATGAGAGCAGGGAAATGAAAAGCCACTCAGAATACCAGGCAGCGGGGAAGTTCCCAGGGCCGAGGAGGGAGGCGTGGTAGGGCGGAAGACTCGTGGGCGGAGGTGTGGGGATGTTTTAGTCTTGAACGGGTGGTGGGACTGGAGGTTTTCGCTTTATTATATTTTAAAGGTACATATGTTCTATATGTTCTTTTATTATGTACACACAAACAAGAAAAGAACTTATGCCTAAAAAAGTCAAGCAGATCAAAAAGATTTCTTGGAGAGAGAAATTCTGACCGGGTTTCTTAAAAGATAAAGAGGCACAAATACATAATTTAGAAGAATAAGGTGTCTGTAAGTATTGATAAATAAATGGTCGCTAGATTGAGGAGTGCTCTGTGTGGTTTAAGTAATAGATCGAACTATGAAACTAGTTTGAATTCTGTCCCATTTTATAAATAGGCTTTAAAAATACATATAATCCAGTATCAAGAAATAACCTATGTAGAATTATTGTTCACGTCCTTTAGGTATAAATAGTTCTAAGTTCACAAAGTAAATCTCAAATTTAAATGTCTACCAAGCTTGCATCTTAGTATTGAATTGATCTTGTTCTGCCATTGATGGGAATCCCATTTTACTTGAACTGTTTGTACTGATATATATATATATATATTTTTTTTTTTTGGTATTTAGCTGAGTTAAAAATGTATTGTTTAGAACAGGAAATCAGACTTTGTGTGTACCTGCATGTCTGTGTTTTGAGTATGATGTTTACTGTTTTCTATAGGGGTCTGGTGGTTCTGCCGCCTCCTTCGGTAGCTGGGACAGGAATCTTTGTAACGTGATGCGCCTCGGAGTTCCAGACTTTGTCCCGTGTCCCTGCAGCACTGCCTGCCCGCTGAATGGCCCAGCGCAGGTGGCCCAGTGTCTCGGAGCCACAGATGCGTTTAATCTGTGTGTAGATTTAGTTAATCCACCTGAGGACTGTGGAAGTCCTGTTAATGAAGCAATTGTGGCAACTTTCAATATTTTCAATATTTTGTGGCAGCTTTTTCCTTTTAGTCATTTTTAGTTTTGATTCCCAAAGCAAGCAGTGGGTTTAAAACAACTGTAACCATACCTGTTTATGGTAGTAACGTTAAACATGTATAGGTCAAATATGGTGTTTCTTTTTGGTAATTATTTTTTAATGGCTTAAAATATTTATTGAAAGTCACTGAATTCTGCAAGGCTTCAGTCAAATTGGGCCACTGTGCCCGCCCTACACCGTCTGTTTCCCGCGGCCCTTGTCTGTGTCACTGCCCTAGGCTGCCGGGATGGAGGCGATCCGGAGGCGCCGGGGCCGTCCAGGCGAGGAGGAAGAGGGAGTCTCCGAGGCTGCCGAGCGGGATTCGGCCTGGGGAGTCCAAGTTAGTAGGGGCGGCGAGGGTGTGACCCAGGGGGCGGGAAATGACACAGAGAGACGCCTGTCGCGTGGGGGTGCGGGGAGGCTTACGTGAGGGGAGCTTAGCTCAGCGGGGGGCCGCCGCGGGGCGGGGGGGTGCGGGGCGCAGCTCGTCCCCGCCGCGTGCCGTTCAGCGCCGCAGAGCCTCGCCGGCGTGGCCGCCCCGAGCGGGCGCCTGCGCCGCGCCTCCCCGTGCGCTCCTTCGACCGCGGGGCGTCCTGCCGGAGAGGCCCCGCCTTCAGGAGTCGCCTCCGGGCCGCGCGTGTCTCTGGACAGACGGTGATTCTGGAAGCTGGAAACATGCACTTGGAGTGATGGTTTGCTAGATGTGCAGCCGCTTAGTGGGCTGTCGCTTTCGAACACGCACGGGGATCTGGCGGGTCCCGCACAGGGGGCCGCCGCCAGTGTGTGGGCTCCAGGGCAGACCCAGTGCTGCTCTTTGGGGCTCTTTAGCCCCCCGGACGTTCTGTGTCCTGTCTTGACACACCGTTGGCCTTAACTTCTTTTATAAAATAATTTCAATAAAAATTTTGAGGAAGTAATTTGTGGAGAAATCCTTCGTGCGGTACTTAGAAAAATGCGATTCCTGTTCAATTTGAACTGTTTCACCCCACATCTTTTACCTTCTGGCACTATAACTCGATTTTTTTTCTTTTTTCTCATGATTTAAAAACCACTTAAAAGTAACATCTGATTTTATCCTCTGCAAATCCAGGCAGAGAATACGATCAAGACGAGGGGGCACGGCGCACTGGTGGCCTTTTCGGATCCAGGAGACCAGCATTAAGTGGCACAGGTGAGAAATCGACTTCGTGGCTGAATATCCATCGTTCATATGTTGGATATAGTTCTCAGATTGGTAAACCCTCAGATGAGTTTAAGTGCGCTGGGTTGGCTCATGATTTCCTCTGCTTTTGAGATCCGTAGGCAAAAAAACGTGGGCAGTGTTGCTTCTCTTATAAACTTTGTACACTGAGTTATTTCTTCTTATCTGCCAGTTAATTTGAGGTGTAAATTGTACTTTTATTTAGAGGAAGGAAAACAAAGTTTGTATTGGTTTCAAAGAAAGGATTCTGAGTTGGAGGATTTAAGGAGAAAATGAACAAAGAATACAATTGTTGATGAAAAATGTTCAAATGTGGGTAAATAAACCGTGGTACATCCAGACAATGGAATATTACTCAGCGCTAAAATGAAAGCAGCTACCGGGCTACGAGAAAATATGGAGGAACCTTAAATCCTAAATGCACGTTACTGAGTGCAAGAAGCCAACCTGAAAAGGCTGCGCACCGTCTGATCCCACCTGTATGGCATTCTGAAAGGAAACACGGTTGGAGGAGAGCCCAGAGATCAGTGGTTCCCAGGAGTTAGTGGGGAGGGATGAAGAGGTGAGCACCAAGGAATTCTGGGCAGTGAAGCTTCTCTGTGTGACATGACAGCGGTGGACATGTGTTTGTCCAACGCTAAGGGTGAGCCTCACGTAAACCGTGTGCTCTGGGTGGTGACGACGATGACGCATCAGTGCAGGTGCGTCCGTTGTAACAAATGCTCTTCAAGGCGGGAATGTCGATGAGGGAGAGGTAAACGTGGGGGCAGAGGCTGTAGGGAAGTCTCTGTACCTTCTCAGTTTTGCTGTGAACCTAAAACTACTCTAAAAAATGAAATCTTTAAACAAAACATGGAGATGAGAAAAAGGTTTAAATTCCATGTAAATTTAAGAGCTGGACAGATGAAGGGCCTTGGGACCCTGACTAGTAAGCCAGTGTGTGCATAGCAATAGCTCTGTGGTTCCTGCGCTTGAGGAGAAGCTGTGTTTTCTCTAAATATTCTGCAAAACAATGTCTTACAGGAAATGGTGACATTTATCAAAGCAGGAGTGGAAGTGGACGAGGTGGGTTTTTTATTTGGCTTACCTGTAAGTTGTCAAAATGATTGTAACCCTAGTCTCATTTCTGAACTCAAAGGCCTCCGGCTTCACTTCATCCGCTTTGAGGCGCGCCTGCAGGCACGGCCCGTTCCCGGGAGTCGTCCGTTCCCGGGAGTCGTCTAGCGCTTGAGGGTGGTTCGCTCGATACTTGTACGAGCTTGTTCACTGAAACTTCATTTACGATACGTGAAAACTGAAAACCACCTAAAATGTATCAATAAGTAACTTTAATAAATGTTTATATAACACGACCATAAAATGGGGTACTGTGCAAACATTAGAGGCTCGAGATACATCTATGCGTGCAAACCCTTATTACTTTAAAACAGTACTTTTTTTCTTATGATACAGTGACTTGACTCGGTATAGGGGAAACGTTCAGTGTGACTTGGCACTATAAAAAGCATTCTCAGGGCCATCCACACTCAGATGTCATGGGAAAGTTACCGTGCACTCTCGACTGTTAAAGCAGTAAAGCTGGGTGTTGCTGAACAATTCTCAGTGACCGTTAGTCTGAGCGCATTTGACACTGCCACCCAGTTCTCGGGTTCTTCCTTCTAGACAGAGACTAGTATGACTGGTTAATCTGTGTCTTCTCCACGTGCTCACATGTTGTTTGAGAAAGGATTTCAAGACCTTCTTGTGGACAAGAAGATGAGAGGGCTCCCATGTAAAAATGTCACACCCTGTTAGCTCTTCGGCCCTAGTGCAGCCCTCATGCCACGTTGTGATAGGACCTGGTGTGGCGCAGAGGGGCGAGGGGTCTGAAACCCTGCATCCGGCAGCCGGCCTGGCGCATGGAGGAGACCTGCCCCAGCGGCCCACCTGCCAGCTGGGCGGGCTCGCACCCCCTCCCTGCGAGACGGACACACTCTGCCCCTCACTGGTTTGGATGGCAGCGTGGTTCATGGGTTTATGCCAGGGAGCTAAGGGTGTGCCGGGCAGGAGGCGCCTGCGTTGTCAGCCCCTCGTAACAGCCCTGGATGCCAGGTCTCTGCTGAGCTTCCTCGGGGAGACGGCATTTCCAACGTGCTGCTGCAGCTCCTTGCCGGGGCATTAAGCGCGCTCTGTGTGACACCCGCGGGTGAGGACGTGGGAGCTTGGGCCTGGCTGGTTTTCCTCTCTGTCCTTCCCCGAAATAAGCCGTCGCTGTGAGTCCTAGGGAATTGCGGGGACACCACAACGCAGATGAATGTTTCGCTCCCTTTAGGAAGCAAATTCCCTTGCTGAGGGCCCTGGGAATTAGGGTGTAGACATAGCAGCTTAGACGGAAGGCGCACCCGCGACAGCCAGCCGCGCCCAGCGCCCACTGCGAGTGCTCAGGAGGCCGCACCTCTTGCTCGGCCCGCGCGTGGCTTGTACAGACAGACTCAGAGGGTGCCTGTCCATTTTTAGAGCTTGTTCTCTTTGAAGAAAAGCAATGAAAATAAAGATGTGCCGAGCCTTGTGTCTTGACTGATGGTCACTGTGGGTTTCTTTAACAGGTGGTTACAAAGGCTTAAATGAGGAAGTAGTGACGAGCTCTGGCAAGAGTAAGTGTTACTTTAGATGAAGGATTTGATTCTCACAGAGTTCTCTTACCCTCAATTTATGGAAACATTCATCTCTTTTTTGGTTTGATTCCGTTTAAGATTCTTGGAAGCCAGGAAGCGAAGGAGCAGAGAGCGGCGACACGCAAGGTGCGTGAAGCTCTGTGGGACTTGCACGGCGCGTCCTGGCGGCCAGCGAGCACGCAGACTATTTGAGTGCAGAGCTGGCTTTTCAGAATCCGAAGTGAAGACTTCAGCGGCAGATACTGGGGGATTCTACAGTATTGAAAATTCGGCTTTGTCAGTATTTGTCGGTTTTCCTCTTGTGGTTCCCCTAGTCCCGTAATGTAGATTCTGCTTATTATTTGAATCCCCAGGACCAAAAGTGACCTACATCCCCCCTCCACCCCCCGAGGACGAGGGCTCCATCTTCGCGCACTACCAGACGGGCATCAACTTCGACAAGTATGACAGCATCCTGGTGGAGGTGTCTGGGCACAGTGCACCCCCGGCGATCTTGGTCAGTGTCAGCGGTCACTGCTGCTCGACTGTGTAGCAAACTTTGGGTTTAAAATATATGGTACATTCCTTTAAGTTGATTTTAAAGGATATAAAACTTCCCTCTTGAGTATCTAGTGTGTTGGGTTGGAAATTTTAGAACCACGTCTGCTATGTACGATAGAATTAATTGCTACTTCAAAAGAGAGACTACTGTATTTCATTGCCACCTCTCCAGATCAGGATGAAGAACTTTACTTAAATTGACTGAAAAGGATACTTTTTCTAGAGATTCAAGATTTCTGCTTCCCACGTATGTGAGAAAGGGTGTCTTAGTGGTGTGGTTTTCTAAGGCGTGGGGTCGGGGGCTCGCAGTCCCCATTGATCAAGAACTCTGTTATTGATGAGAGGCTTAAAGGGGGCAGATGAATGTCTCTAGAACCACTGGCTACATGAGCTAGTGCTTAATTATATCGCGTAATGAAGAAGTTTTTGGTATCACTTCGAGTGGGGCATATCAGTAAAGTAACTTTAGTATATAAAGTGGAGTTAACAAAAAGTTGAAACTGATTCAAATGGAATATTGTTTATGGAATGGTCTGCACATGTATGTGGAATTGAATCACTGCCCTTGTTTCTAGACTTTTGAAGAAGCTAATCTCTGCCAGACACTGAATAATAACATTGCCAAAGCTGGGTACACTAAGCTGACACCTGTGCAGAAGTACAGCATCCCTATCATCCTCGCAGGACGGGACCTGATGGCGTGCGCGCAGACAGGGTCGGGGAAGACGGTGAGTCGATTTCAACGCGTTCACTGCCCCTACTCCAGTTGTTAACACTTTTCTGAACTTTGATTCTTCCCGAGTAGCTTGACTCTCTTTTGTTGGATTGAAGGTTTAGAGATGATTTCAATGAACTGTCATCAATATTTATGTTTTCTCCTGATTTCTGGTTTTATTGGGGTTTCGTACTTCTGTAGAAAGAATTTTGAACTATTTTTAGAGTATTTTTGCAGTCAGTAGATGTTTAATTTCTCTAAGTGTGTTCCACTCCTTCCGGAACGTGATAGTATCTAAAACAAATGATGGAGGGTGAAGGACCAGAGGTTATAAAACACAGAGAAAGGGAGAAAGTAATTTATGTCACCTGCCGATACAGTTTGGGAATCAAAACAATGAGAACTTGCTTTATGGGCGTCGGAAGGGACCTCAGGCTACGCTAGCTGTGAAAGAACTCATGAGACTGGGTCAGCTTCAGGGCTGACCTGTGGGATTGGCTCATGCAGCAGGGTCCCATGAGATGAGCCTTAGACTCTCATTCCAAGGACCCTGCTCCCGGCCACGGCCTCGGTGTTGCCGTCTTAGCCGATGGCGGTGGTGTTGAGGGAGGGCAGGAGGGCGAGCTGTGCAGTGGAGCAACTGACGGCAACCCAGGCGTGGTTGCGGGGGTGGATTTTAGTGTCTTCGTTTCCTTGATTAGAGCACTAGGGCACAAAACAAAACAAAACAAACAGAACCCAAAAAGATCTTGCCAGATATAATTTCCATAAGGGAGATGTGTTTATTTTTACTTTTTTATTGAATTTATTGAGGTGAGATTAGTTAGTGAAATTACGTAGGTTTCAGGCGTCCAGTTCTGTGACACATCACCTGCACCTTATATTTGTTTGCCGCCCCAAATCCAGTCTCCTTCCGTCGCTGTTTACCCCCCCTTTGCCCTCTTCGACCTCCCCCCATCCCCAGGGGTGGTTTGTTTAGTGACCCAAGTATGTCATTTCCCAAGTGTGGCTCTACTTTCGTCCTGCATTCTGAGTGGCAGAGCTGTCACTACCCCAAAGGACTCAGAAAACTGCTAAATGCAGCGATTTCCATCAAGTTACATCTGCACTCCCTGTGAGTTAATGTTTCTTGATTTCTTTAGAATCCATGGGCACGCTTTTTAAAGAGAACTAAAAATGTTTTAGTTAAAATGTTTTTAGTTTAGAACTAAAAAAGTTTAGGTTAACTTTACCAAACATTTTATGTTGTGTAATATGAGCATAAGGACCTGAATGTTAAAACTTGATTGAAATAAAACTGATTTCTGTTCTCATTTTAAATTGACCTGCAAGATGGAAGGAGGCCCCGAGGCCCCAGGCACACGGCGGGTTGCGCGGGCACAGGGTGGGACCTGACAAAGCGGGGGCGACGCTGCTTCACTTGCAGGCCGCTTTCCTCCTGCCGGTCCTGGCGCACATGGTGCGCGACGGCGTGACGGCCAGCCGCTTCCGAGAGCTGCAGGAGCCCCAGTGCCTCGTGGTGGCCCCCACCCGGGAGCTGGTCAACCAGATCTACCTGGAGGCCCGCAAGTTCTCTTTCGGGTGAGTGCGCACGAGGCTGGGCCGTTGTCTGCGCCTGTTCGGGGAGAAGCTTGGTGATAGGGTGGCCGTGGAGTTAGGGTCACAAAATTGAAATGTTCTTTTTTATCATCTTATTTATGGAATGCATGCTTATTTTAAGTTTAAAAAGCATACTTATTAAAACTTAGGTGATCATAGAAGTAGGACAGTAAGAAGGTTGCGAACATGTTGGTGTGTTACCCAGTAGTTTTAATTTAAAAGGTGAGTTTAGGTGCTGCTAATGACTTTCTGGGTTTCTGGCACATAAATACGGAAAACTGCTTGCGTCATCATCAGGCCTGTCCGTGTCTGTTTCCCTGTTTTGGAGCATTTACATTGTTTCTAACTTGGAGCCGCTGTAAGTTACCGTATAGTGAACAACTGCCCTGTACTTTTTCTATTTTATGTTTTAAGTATTTCCTTACAGTACATTTCAGTAAACTTAACGTTGAAGGATGTGAGCTTATTTTAAAGCTTGCCCCAGGGTCCATCTCTCCCAGCAGCGTGTGGGAGCGCCGTCTCACTGTGCGCTTTGCCTGTCTTTGGTCTTGTGTTAGTTGTCTGTTGCCGCCTAACGGCTTACCCTGAAACTCAGCTGCTTAGACAGTGCCTGTTACTATCTTGCAGTTTCTGGAGGCTGGGCCCTGGGGAGCGGTTCAGCGGGGTGCCTGGGTCCTGGGGAGCAGTTCAGCGAGGCTGCAGACGAGAGGTGGCCACGGACTGCAACCTCCCGAGGGCTGGGCCGGCCCCTGTAGTCGGGGCTACTCGATTGTGCCGCAGACACGGCCGTGGCCTCGTGTGGGCTGAGCGCTCAGTGAGGGGGGACCGGGAGGAGACCAAACGGCTTCTGTGTCATGAAATGGCTGCAGGCACTTTTGCCACTCAGACGTCACAGCGTCTCAGCCCTCCTCAGGACTGGCTCTGCAGTTCGAAAATACAGATTCTTCGTTCAAAACGTAAATGAATTAGGACAGCAAAGAGCAGAGCCTCAAACAAAGCTCTGGGTCTTCTAAGCCCGTGCCCCAGTGTGACCGCACAGATCGCCAGCCTGCAGGGCCACCCCTGCACACACGTTGCAGGGGGACGACCCATATATGACAGAAGGGAGGCGTATGAAGGAATTTGTGTGCGTATTTTAAGCCACTGCAGGCACCTTCATTTTTAAACTTCATTGTTAAGAGGTTGAACTGCTTTTTGAATACTTACTAATTTTCCTTTTTTAAGTTATCCACTTGTTATCTATCCAGTTTATCTGTTGGGATCTTAGTGTTTTTCTTTACAGTGTTTTAGAATTTCCTATGTGGAACCTGTTAACCTTTTATTTTGTATAAATCAGTTTATTTGAAGTGAGAGAGTAATTTTTAAGTCGCCTGTTGTTAGGCGCTTGGATATTATTTGGTCTTTTGATACTAAAAATAACATTGGCAGTGAATCTCACTCTACAGTCATCTCTGTCCACTCTGGGGACATAGCCAAAGGGCAGATCCCCACATGTGAATTTACTGGGACGGAAATCAGCATGGAGAGTTTCACAGAGTCACCACTTGTGAAAGGGGTGGCACCCGCTCACCCTTTCGAGTGCCAGTGCCCCCCCCCACCATGGTGCCATCACACTCGAGGGAAAACAAATGTTGGGCCAGTCAAGCTCCATTTGTTTCCCTTTTCAGAATAATGTTGAACTTTAAAAAATGTTTAAAAGCCATTCGTATTTTTAACAAGCCATTTGTTAATTTTTTTGTCCTATTTTTGTATTGGGGTAGTAGTGTTTATCCTTGTTTTGGAAGAGCCCTTTATCAGATAGGCAACAAAATTTTTTTTTTCATAATTTTTCATTTGTTTATCAACTTCTTCCTGGGAATAATTTATTTATTTAAAGATTGTTGAATGTATTGATTTCTTTTTTTATGGATTCTGTTTTACACCGTGTTAGAAACAACTGTGTAATTTTTAAGTAGGAAATGACATTTATTTTTCTTGTCGATAGGACTTGTGTGAGAGCTGTTGTCATATACGGGGGAACCCAGTTCGGGCACTCAGTCCGGCAGATAGTCCAAGGCTGCAATGTGCTATGTGCCACTCCCGGGAGACTGATGGATGTCATAAGTAAAGAAAAGGTAGGTCCCGGAGGGGTGGTGCATTTGTGGAACGGATTCATAACCTTTTTGCGTGGGAAATGGAGACGGTGGTGTGGAGGTGGGTGCATTTGTTTGAGTACCATTATAACCCTTTACACATCAGGCACCCATCATGTTTTCGACCATGTTCTTGTGTAATTCTTAAAATAATTTCAACAGGAGACAAATAGTAGTTTTCATTTCATACTTGGGAAAACAAACTCAGTGTAATTGTATAATTTGTTTAGAACTCCCCAGCTGGCACTCGTAAGCAGCGGGGCTGGGAGTAGAGTCTGGATCTGATTTTAGAGTCCATACCCTATACCCAGCGACAACGGGAGGAACGGCAGTACGTGCTTTCACCTAGTTTTATGTCTGGATGAAATCTGCTTTTTTTCCTGGAGGAAAACCTTCGATATCAGTAATTTTGTCTCCTGTTTAAGCATGGGAGTGATCTTAACCGCGATTGTTAATTTTCTAAGACTTTAACTCAGTACTTTAAATTCACTTTTATGAATGTGATTTGCTTGCTTTTTTTTTTTTTTAAGCTCTTTCCTAAAGGAGTTATCAAAACATGCTTTTTGTGCATCAAGGCACTTTTCTTAGAACACTTATTAAGAGAAATCTACCTTGATTTCTCACTAAAAATTTCTGTGGTGGTCCCAGTACTCGTTTCCTTTTGGCAAATGTGTGCTGCTTTTCATAGCAGTGACTGTTCAAGGAAAGAGGTGTGTCCCGGTTGTTTCTGAGAGGTGAGAGAATGGAGACTTTATTAAGGGTTTAAAGCAGTTAGGAAAAATTTGCATTTTATAAGATATTTGTATTTGTTGTCCACTTAGGAATTCTTATTTCTTAAAGAGCCTGACTTGGTCAGATAACACAGTCTAGATCAGTGCCGTCCAGTGCAGTGTTCACTGGCCCCGTGTGGCTCTTTAACTTCAAAACTGGCGTGAAATTGAGCCGTCAGTTCTTCAGGCACGTCCGTCACATTGTGAGTGCCAAGAGCTGCGTGGGGCCGGTGGCTGGCAGATGAGACAGCGAAGATGCAGAAGTTTTGCGTCATTAAGGTCTGTCGTGCAGTGTTGAGCCAGAGATTTTGCCTTCTTTCAGTCTTAGCTTATGAGGTGTTTTACAACATTAGAGAAAATGGAGGGCCGAGACAGACAGTAATAGTGCCATCGAGGCACAACAGTTCTCACCTGATGATTGATTTTTAATTTTCTTAAGAATATGTTAATAGTCGGAATTGTGAAGAATATTTTAGTTTCGTGTTAACTATTGTGTGTTCTCTAATCTTTGAAATTATCCTTAAAGATTGGTCTTAGACAAGTCAAATATTTAGTTTTGGATGAAGCCGATCGCATGCTGGATATGGGTTTTGGGCCAGAAATGAAGAAATTGATTTCCTGCCCAGGAATGCCATCGAAGGAACAGCGCCAAACCCTTATGTTCAGTGCCACTTTTCCAGAAGAAATTCAAAGGTAGTTTTCCGTCTTAAAGATAATCATAGTGACACAGATGCTCATGTAGGAGCAATCGCAATACGGGTGTCCTATTTTTATGAGATTTGATTGTTTTTAAGATTTCAAAATAGTTTAAAAAGTGGGTATATTCCTGAAAAGTTTACCGTATTTTTCATTTTCCTCACCTTTGTCCCCAGCTTTGCATTAGCATCACATTTTATTAAAATGTGTGTCTGTGTGTTACAGCCCTGGCGTCTAGCTAGGACTGAATAAGTGCTTACTAGATGAAGTTATTTTTATAATTGTGTTTTTTTCTTCAAATTACAGTTATAGCGGTTGGGGGCATTGGGCCTTTGGTAGAAAGCTGGCACACCAGCCGGCGACATGTGTGGTCCGCTGAGAGCTGAGGTTGGGAGGCCCTGTCCCTGCGGGTGCGGTCACTCCTGCCGCTGCCCGCTGGCCCCCGGCCGCGGGAGCCAGAAGAGCGCTCGCGCACGGTTCCCGGTTCCCGAGGCCGGCGCTGTTGTCGGGGCGGCGCTGCGCTCCGCTCTGCCTGGGAGCCCAGGCCTCCAGACCTGCGGCACCAACGCTGCGGGGGACAGGAAGCGCGGGCGCGGGGGCCTGCACTCGCCCGCGTCCCGGGGTTCCCTGTGCCCTGCTGAACCATGGGCCAGCCTCACAGAGCATCGCTTCAGGCCGGCCCGTAGGCTCTTTCTTCAGCAGATGGTTCCGGCTTCTGTCAGCGGGGCAGCTTCCAGGTGTGGTGACCCAGTGCGTCCGGTACACGCCGTGCCCCCGAGAGCAGAGCGGGACATCAGTGTTTTACTTATTGCAGGATTGTAAAAGTTGGCGTGTAAAGTTAAAAAGAGCCTTTTTGGGGGGGAAAAGACTAAATCCTAAGAGAGCATTTAGTCAGCTGGCACCATTTGTTTCTTAGCAATGTATTTTCTTACACTTAAATGGTGTCTTATGTTGGAAGCAGGATGCCTGCATTTCCATCATCATCCTTGGGAATTACTGTTATCAGGTACCCGCCTAACTGACAAGTCCTATTCCAGCTGCCCATCTGTCTTCCAGTTTACCCTGAAATAGGCAAGTATTTGGGTGACCACCAGTCCGAATGACCCATGTATACCACCATCTAAAATCAGTAAACATATGCTTGGGTGAGGATTTAAAAAACAAACCACTTCCTGTTGGCTGGGCAAGGTGAATCCTGTCCTGCCTCATTATTTGTTCTCGTTTCTTCCCTGCTTTTGCATGGGATGCCCTTCCCCACCCATCACTCTTCCGCACTCTGACCTGCTGCTTCCTTAGATCAAGTTTCAGACTTGAAAGTTCTTCTAAATAGACATCATTTTAAACTATTTAAAGCACTGCACATTTATTGAAATATCATAAGCGTTCAGTGGATGCTAGCTGTTCTGACACTAGATTATCATAATAAAATATGTTAAATATTAAAATATTCAGCATATAATTACAACACATAACTATTAAGCTGTATATTTTCAAAAGTGCAGTAATTTAAAAAAAAATATTTATTTTATCTTTAGACAGAGGGGAAGGGGGAGAGAAAGAGAGGAAGAGAAACATCAGTGTGTGGTGTTGCCTCTCACGCACGCCTTACTGGGGACCTGGCCTGCAACCCAGGCAGGTGCCCTGACTGGGAATCAAACCAGCGACCCTTTGGTTCACAGGCTGATGCTCAATCCACTGAGCTGCACCAGCCAGGGCAATTGTTTTTATGTAACTCTATCCTGCTTGATGTGAGCACCTCAGAGGCAAAGACCATCAAATACATCTTTGTCCTCCCAGTACCTTGCACTGTGTGCACCAACGCAAGGGCCTCGCGAAGTGCCCAGTCAGTGAGAGCGGGGATGGACAATAAAGAATTACAGGGGATCCCAGGCCTGTGCCTGGATGAGAGGGGGCTCGACTCTTGAAGGAGGTAGATGGAAAGGAAGCTCTCCTCTTTTCTCTGCTGGGAGAACAGGCGAGGAGAAAGCAGCAGCAGTGATTTGTGAAGATTCTGGGTCTGCTGAGTTTGTGAACCGGTCCGTGGTGTTCTAGGAGGCAGCCGGAAAGCAAGGGACAGCCACATAGGAGGGGAGGGGGCTGGGGGCGGGCGGGGGTCTGCCCTTCGATCCTCCAAATTCAGGTTTGTAAGGGGCAGCTCCCCTCTCCGTCCCCCAGGTCTCTGGGGGACCTTGTGCGTGTGAGGGCGCAGACACCCCCGGCCACTGGGGCGCGTGCCCGCCACCTGTCCTGCCGCGCCTCTGGGCCCTTCACCTCTTGTCTCTCTCTCTTTTTTTTCTTTTTGCTCAGTTTTGCTTTGCAAAATCGTATTTGCAAATACGATTTTCTGTGTGTATTGTGACATGAGAGGCACTGACCTAAGGTCTGGTTTGCTCATAATAGCTTAAGTTTAGTAATAAACAAACAACACTTAACAAAATAAAGCTGTGAGTGAAGGGCAGAATTTTCTCCATAAACCTAAATTTCAGTCTCTGATAAAGATTTCTGCTTACCGTAGTTCGAGATTCATTTTAGTTTAGCAAGCTTTTTATTTTCATTTTTTATATATATATATATAAAATAAAGTTTAACAATCTTTTTATCACTGTTACATACACATTCAATTGTGCAACCTTTTATTACTGTTACGTACACGCTGTACGTGGCCAGCACAGCTGGCCAGTATTTCTGTACCCATTATTTGACACACACTTTTTCACTAGTAGTTACATATTTTGCAGAACCTTAACATTTTACATTGTTCTTTGAAAGTAGTACTTGGCTGATATAAAAATTCACCTTATCATATTGTAGACGTGACAGCCTGTCTGATTAATATTGAAGTAACATTTGCAGGATTTCAGCAAATGTTCCAGGTATTAATGGAAGAGGATAAGTGAAGGAATCATCTTTGTCTTTTGAGGTTGGCCGGCGAGTTTTTGAAGTCGAATTACTTGTTCGTTGCTGTTGGACAAGTGGGCGGCGCCTGCACGGACGTCCAGCAGACCGTCCTGCAGGTCAGCCAGTACTCGAAGAGGGAGAAGCTCGTGGAACTTCTGCGGAACACAGGTACCTCACGTGGGCGCAATCTCCTCTGCTCGGGTTTGGGTTTTCAAAACTTACTGTAAGAATTGTTTGGCGTGAGTTTTAATACGTTTCTTTCCATTGTGTCCTTTTTCTCTGAGGCTGTTTTTATGGGGTTTTTCTGGTTCGGTTTTCTCTGTGAATTGTATAGCAGTGTAGTTTCTTCTTTGTAAATTTTCAAAATAGGAAGGACTTGAGACTTTAATAGTGTTTTACTAAAAACTGTTTCAGCAGAAATTTTTGTTTTGTTTTGTTTTAGAAAATAGAAAGACTTAGTAATGTGTCTTTATATCAAACTCTACTCCAGCAAAAGTGAATTTTTGTTGTGTGTGTAGTTCCCAGTTTTTGCTTCCTGAGGCCGCCTGTGTTCATAGAGTCAAAGCATTTTCCGGCTAGAAGGGACTGTAAAGATCTGTTTCTTCACAATACCAGTGAGAAGCCTAGTCCCCGTCGTCCGCCCCCAAACCAGTTTTTATGGAGAGTCATATATTTCTTTGTTTGACTGAGACAGCTGTAGTTCGTACCTGGAGGTAAAAATTTTGCGAGGGCCCCGTGATACCTTCTTACTGCCTCCCAGGCGGAGTGTATTACAAGCCGCCCCCGCCCCAGCGTCCGGGGCCGCAATTCCATCCGAACGTCAGCCTGGGTGGCGGGAAATGGGGGATGAGAAGGCAAGAAACCATCTAGCTTCTAAAAATGAGGAAAAGGAGGAGAGCGATTTAGAAAGCACTTTTTAAAGGTTTCTAGTCTTTATATTTAAAAAATATAACCCAATACTCATCTTGAGTTTGAGAAATTTTATTTGGTTTGCTTCATGACGTTTCATAACACATACTGCGGAACATGAAGTAAAAAGAGTAACTGCTGTGGCCACACATGGTTCTGATTGTTTTCCCTGCGTGAACTCATTCAATTCTCGAAGCGCCCGTCGGAGCGAGGCTCCGTCATCCGTTTCACCGGCCGGAGGGCACAGAACCACAGCAGCCCCGGGTGCAGGCGAGGTCAGCGACGCGGTTTTGCTGAGATTAGAGCACATTTGTAGTGTAATCATCGTGACATTTTTATGTATGGGTCTGTGGGATAAAATTTGAGAATAACCTTAAGAGAGCTTTGAAAAGGGCCGGGGCGCCTTTGAGAGCCCGTGAGGTTGGTGTGTGGGTGCCCTCGGTGTGTTGCTGTGTCGTCAGATGGGCAAATGTTCTGTGGCTCAGAATGTGTTGTTGCTTTTTCTTCCACTTTGCGTGGAATGTCCATCCAGTATACCCTCAGAGTTCACATATTTTTGTTCACATACGTCCTTTTCTATTTTTATTCAAATCTGCTACCTTTCCCCTTCTACCTTTAAAATTCAGTTTTCATTATTTGACGCAGTATAACCAATTGCCTTTTTCATGATCTTAATTTTCAGTGAACAAAGGTCAAAGATTTTGAGATTAACTGTCCAGGGAACTAGTAAGATGTTGCAGCCAGTCCATAGGAGGGTTTAAAGGGCACACCCATCAGGAAAGCGGAAGAGAATGTACAAAGGGGTGCGAACCTGGTTGATATCTACAAAGTAACACTCACATTTGAGAGGAACGTTTGTGTTCTGTTGTTGCAATTAGATTGCTCTGGGGCGCAGTGGAGATGCGAAAGGTGGGGAGGCGCAGGCAGCCCCCAAGGCTGTGCCAGGCAACCGCCTTCTTGCTCCCGTCAGCGAGCTGCGCGGCTTCTCTCGACAGCCGCCAGACCGTCCTCATCACAGTGGCCGCAGAGGTGGTTCTTGACCATGAGAACGGCTGCCGGTCTCATCATGTTTGGCTTATTTGTGTGAGTGCAACGAGACTGTGCGTTGACCATGCAGGCCTCCCTGAGTTTGTCTTGCAAACCCGGAGTGGCACATTATGGAACAATTCCTGAAGTTAGAAAGTCAACTTCTATCTGGATGTTTTCATTAGAAATCCGAGATTAAACTTTTGCAGGCTTCATCATTTGCTATCTGAGGGACAGGAACTAAGCCTAAGAAACTCCCTCTGCCATAGTTTACCTGCAGTACCTAGAAATTTGAGTGAATGCCTCGCTTCTGCAGGTCCCAGATTTTTTATGTCCTTCTCACCCCACGGATCGATTAGCAGCCCACCTTCCTGGTTCCCTCTGCTGCCGATTCGCTCTAGAGAACCTCGGTCCGGCGAGAGGACCCGGGGTTGTCAGAGCAGCACCAGTTCGGAGCCTCGGCCCCAAGGCGCTGTGCTCCACGGGGTCAGCGGCTTACCGGGCTCGGCCCTTCCCCCGGGAGCTCAGAGCCTGCCTTCCTTGGTTGAGGGTCGGCATTCCCAAGCTCACAGCGCAGCTTTGGGCCGCAAAGGAAAAAACGAACCAGAACGGACAGAGACTCGATGCTTGTGGTTAATTTGTTACTGATAATTGTTAAATACGGAGATTTAATGAGGATAATGCCACTGATGAGGAAAATTGTTTGTTTCTGTGATATACAAAATAAAGCTGATAAAGCCATTCCCCCCAAATGATAGACACAGCGCCCTGAGGACGAGGCCTGTTTTCAGAGTCCGAGTGAGTCACATCGGAATCACCGAAGTGGGTGCACTGAGAATACCGAGTGCATAGATTCAGTACATGTAGACTAGGAGACAGTTACTCGTGTTTTCACAGAAGGCCATGTGTACGTCTGAAGAAGTCCCCAGTTAGGAACCGTGCTGGCCTAGCCGACGCTGGACTCAGATTATGAAAGAAGTGAGGTTGTAATCAAATAGACATTTTAAGTCCTAAGTGAAATTATGACTGGCAGCAGGGTACTGTTGTATTAGGCAAGGTATCTTCAGGCCTTTGATAAATATATAAAAACTACATAGAGTTATCTCATAAGTTTTGATCGGTGCTTCTTTTTTTTTTTTTAAGCTTTTATTTATTTATTTTTAGACAGAGGGGAAGGAAGGGAGAAAGAATGAGAAACATTGATGTGGTTGCCTCTCGAGTGCCCCCGACCGGGGACCTTGCCCGCAACCCAAGCATGTGCCCTGACTAGGAATCGAACCAGCGACTCCTTGGTTCACTGAGCCCCACCAGCCAGGGCAGCGCTGCTTTTTTTCCTCTGAAACTTTTATTTTCCATGAATAAAGGCCCCCTGTGATATCCTGGGTTCTTTTTCAAGTACAGTTGACATTCAGTTTTATTTTATATTAGTTTCAGGTATACATTGTATTGGCTAGACAGTTGCATACTTTAGTGAGTGGTCCCCTGAAAACCCGCGAAGGGCTGAGGAGCACAGATTGGGAGCATGGAACAGGCACAGGGGTGCAAAGGGCAGCATGGGGAACGCCGTCGGCCATAGTGTAGCAGCTGTGCGTGACGCCAGTGGGGACTCAACGGGCATCAGTGTTTCTCCCAAAGATAAAAACATACTGTGAACAGCAAGGAAATTTACATATTGCCAGGCATTTCCCCAAAGTACACATTTTTGAAATGTATTAACAACACTAGCAAATCTCAAAGGTGGATTTAAAAAATCCACTTTTAGATGGATTTAAAAAAAAATTATGTTCTGATCTTAATTTATTTTTAGAGAGGGGAAGAAGGGGAGAAAGAGGGAGAGAAACATAAGTGTGCGGTTGCCTCTCGAGTGCCCCCTACTGGGGACCTGGCCCGCAACCCGAGCCTGTGCCCTGACTGGGGTACTGAACTGGGGTATTGACTGGGGTAGCTGGCACTCAGTCCCCTGAGCCACACCAGCTAGGGCTATCTTCTGATCTTAAAAAGGCAAAATCAGGAGGTGGTCAGGGGAGAGTGGAGAACTTGAGCAGTGTAGGATGATGGGTGTTTGAGAAACAATACTTGGCTACCAGTTTAGTGACAAGAAAGCATTGAAAAATAAATGTAGGAGGTGACATGATTGTGAAGAATGATAGCTCTTTCATGCATAAGGGATGTTTGCCCTTTTTTTTCTTTAAATAACCAAAGACATAAACAGATTCTATGCAGTATAGGCTGATACACACACACACACACACAAGCAAAACAGAATAATCTTTCTACTGTAAATAAAGGCATTAAACAGTAAATAGAAGTAGCTCCATCTAGAGTGAATGCATTTTGCCGAACTTGCAGCACCTTTCACAGCTTCCTTTAAGGCTCGCGTGTTGTGAAGTGGCCCCAGATAAAGCTCGGTGTCCAGGGGCCATCCCTCCCTGTGCTTTTCCACACTCTGGGGCAGGTGGCCCTGCAGACAAGCAGGTCGCCCCGGGCCCCTGCAGTCAGGCCCCTCGGTGGCTTGGTGAGGTGACAGTTCTCACACTTGCACGGAGGTGTGTCTGTTCTCAGTGCAGTGCATTCAGATAAGCATTTCAGTTTTTCTTGGTTTTCATTTGTAACATGGTAAACCATCAGGGACCACTACCCACGCCTCTGAAACCCTCTGGAATCAGCCATAATTTCTGCAAGACTTTCAAGAGGCCACAGGCCAAAGTACTAAGAGGCCCCAATTTAGGGAAAACTACCATTTTTTTCTTGAAAAACAAAAGCATTTCTATTTCTCTGAGACTATTAGTCTTAGTATAATCTCAGCCACTTATGTCAGGTATAACTTTTAAGCATTGTAACTTGTATTTCATAGAGGAAACTGAAGGCAGGATGGACAGTGGAGAGAGATCCCACACACCATCGTAGCTCATGGGCAAACCTCGTGCACTTTCTGCACCACCTTCCACACCCCGCATTCCTTTCATACTTGGTTAAAGTGGCAAAAGTGAACGTCTTGTTAATGTGACTCATAGATACTGCTTCTCGACAGGAAATGAAAATGTGAAGCAGAGGACAGAGACTAGGGTTTAGTCATTAACGTTTGAGAATCCTTCCTCAAACGTGATTGCCTGCCCATTAATTAACTCAATATAGTCTACTGTTTGAACTTACCGAAAGGCAAATAAAGATCTTGGAAATTATCAAGATGACATCCTGAAAAACATACTGTACCAAGTAAATTTAGTTGAGCAGATGAACGTTTTCCTAGTCCGAAGCATCCTGGAGAACTTGAGTTTGTTGATAGGCAGACCTGTGCGTGTCAAGAAAAACAAAACCAAGTAAAGTAGGATTTATGATTGCAGTGTACTTAACACTGATAAATTGGAGAAAAGACATAAATGTTTCATAAACCAAAGTTATTAAATTAGTCTTGTTTATCAAAGGTTTCATTACTTATATGAACTTGGGCCCTGGCAGGTGTGGCTTGGTTGGTCACAGTGTTGTCTTGTGCACTGAAAGTTTCTTGGTTCAATTCCTTGTCAGGGCACGTACCCGGGTTGTGAGTTCAGTCCCCAGTCAGGGTGTATATGGGAGGCAACCGATTGATGTGTGTCTGTCTGTCTTTCTCTCTCTCTCTCTCAAATCAGTAAATGTATCCTCGGGCAAGGATTGAAAAATAACAGTAATTATGTGAACCTGGAATCCTTAAATGTTTCTAATTTAGTTCTTGTAGGAAGAATTTTAAAAATAACTTTAATACAGTTCAAGTATTCAGTTTCTTTACTTATTGGGAATTTTAGGAGTATCTGTCTCAAGAAGTTATTTCTCCATTTTATTTGTGTAAACTAGTCAGGATGGAGATCCTTTAATTTAAGAGACTTTAAGATTTAATCTGTTCATACCCTCCATAGGGTGTTAGCGTAATGATTATGTGCAACGCGGATGAGACTGCTCTGAGCTGCACATGAGGGGCTATAGCTTCTATGTGACCGCTTCAGCCACAGGTCAAGCATGAACACACAAATAAAAAACGTCACAGTCCAGCTGTCAAAGCTAGAATTCTTTTTAGATCCTTAATTCATTTTAACTCACAGTGGACTAATTGACAAGACTAACAAAATGGATTCTCTGTGATTTCTCACCCAACAGAATTAGGTAACTATAATTTGTTAATCCATTTATAGAGATCGCCGAATGGTCTGATCAGAAAAGTAAGCTTGCAATCCCTGCTCCCACCAATGGGGATAATAGCTCATTGTTGGAACTAGAGTAAATGCAGAGTCAGCAGAGAGGGAAAAACTAGGGAAAGGGGCCGGCAGAGTTAAATTCTGTTGTCGCTTGGGATTCACCCTGGGAACCAAGAAAAGGTGAGACGCGGGTCCCAGCTGCTCTGGAGGGTCGTGTACCCAACTCTCAGGTGAGCCGGCCGTGCCCTCGAGCACCTTGTCGCGTGGCATCCAGAACTGTTGAAAGATAGCTTCCGACGAAACATAAAATCACTTTCTCATAAATAAAACGACCGTGTCTTCAGATTGCACTCGTCGGCACAGGAACCCGTTGCCCTTTGATTTCTCTCCTGGCCGTCGGATGTCGTTGCTCGCCTCTGACCTTAGGCCCGTTCTTCCGGTTGCCCAGACACACAGTTTGGAGCCGTCCTTGGTTTCTTTCCTTAATTACACATGTGGTCTTGGCTCTACCACCAAAATACATACCAAAGCCGTGGGCTGCTCAGTTAAAGCAAAGATCAGCTCTCACTGCTTCTTTGCTGAAAGCCCAGTGACGGCCCTGCTCAAAGGAAAAGGTTCTCCCAGTGGCCTTCGGGGCCCCGTGGGAAGCGGCCCCTGTGAGTCTCAGTGTGGCCTCTCCAGCTGCCGTCCCTGACCACCCTGCTCCAGCAGCGCGGTGCTCACCGCTGTCCCCACGTGCCAGGCACGCTCCCACCTCACTACAGCCTGGGAACCTGCTCTTCCTTCTTCCCAGGATGGGAAGCCACACTGGGGCCTGTTTTCTGTTTTTCTGGGCACAGGAGCCCACGTGCCTCAGGGCCTTTGTAAGTGGTCTTTGCCCAGGTATCTGAGTAATTCGCTGTCTTACTTTATTCATCTCTCTACTCAGATGCCATCTTAAGTAGAGAAGGTACAATCTAAAATAACCCTCTTGGGACCCTTTATCCTACTGATGTTTTCGTTATTAGGACTTCCTGCGTAACCTTTGTTAGTTACTTGCATGCCCTCAGTGAGGGCAGGGGCTTTGCTTCATTGCCGTTCTTTCCGACCCCTGGGACAGCGGTTGGCCTCTACAGATGTGTTGAGTAAATGAAACCAGATGATAGGGAGATGGGGGAGGCGACTAGGAACAGCAACCCATTCTGCCTTCTGTTAGGGCTGTAACTGCCATCCCTCTAACATTTCGTAGGGAAACTCCTTGTGTGGAAAACGCTCGGCTCATGCTTGAATCTCGACCAGTTAAATGTGTTTAAGTTAGCAAGTAAATAATCTTTGATACGTTAAGACAGACTCTGGGAGAAAGCTATCACTTAATTTTCATTACATCTCTGGAAGGTACTTTGGGGATAAAGAGGTTTGAATTAAGACAAAGTTGGAACATGAAGTATCCCAGAGCTTCTCAGCCCTGGGTCGGGTGCCATTATTATAGACATCTTGGGCCATCGAGTCAGAATGAATGATCGGATTAGCTCGGGAGGTAGAGAATAAAGGCATTTATTTACAGACAGGGAAGCGCAGGCCCTGAGAGATTTGGAACTGCAGAGAGAGATGGGCCAGTGTCACTTAGCTGTCCCTGAGTCTCTTCGTCCTGCTGTGGGCCTGGTGAGGACAAAGGGCAAGTAAGAAAGCAGTCCTTCCCTCCCCATGGTTGACATTCATCCATTAGGGAACCGCCTGGGTCTCCGACCCGGCAAGCCCGGGGCAGGTGCTGGGACTGCGGACGGTTCTCTGCTCCCCCACCTGCCGCACTGCTTCTCAGTTTGCAGTGCGGGCGCTAATCGTTGTTTTCTTGTCTTATAGGTGACGAACGAACTATGGTCTTCGTTGAAACTAAGAAAAAAGCAGATTTTATTGCCACTTTTCTTTGTCAAGAAAAAATATCAACAACAAGTATTCATGGGTGAGTTGATTCATATCATTTTCTAGTAGAGAGGTGACTTTGTTCAGAAACACGAGTACATCTAACTAATATGATAAAACCCTAGAATTAGTATTCAGAATTCTCAAAATCTCAACTGTTATTCTTCATCTTTATTTTCAAGGGTGGGCGAGTTAAAGGTCTGTCTCAAACCCCCCTTCGTGAGTGGAGTTCATTCTCAAAAGACCCCACTCATGTTCTTTGGTCCTTCATCAGATTGCTGTGTGATGGCTGACTGTTTTGTTTTTTTTTTGGAGTGCTTAAAAACATCAAATTAACACAATCGTATTGGTACTTTACTATGTAGATATAAAATACTGATCAGTGAATATATAGAGTTTGGAGATTATACTTTAAAAAATATGTATTTTTAAGAAAGCATTCTAATCAAGTAGTTTTTTTTCAAAACTAGAAAGATTATTAATAGGTGAGATGTGACATTTGTCATACTTGAGTTTATATTTTGGCTGTATGTGTTAGCTGTTACCTCATCTGCAAATGGGGGTAATTGTTCCAGCCTCAAAGTATTATGAGGATTAAATAAAATGATGGCTTGAAGGGAATTAATGTAATCCATGGTATGTAAGAAGTAGACATTAATGTTAATATAGCTGTTTTTACTAGTATTCACAAAATGTGCATGTAGAACTTCAAAGGTTCTCCTTCCGGTTTTCTTAAGAGCCGCCTAAAACCTGAGCCCCCTGTCCCGCAGGGACCGGGAGCAGAGAGAACGGGAGCAGGCCCTCGGGGACTTCCGCTGCGGGAAGTGCCCGGTCCTCGTTGCCACTTCAGTGGCTGCCAGGGGGCTGGACATTGAAAACGTCCAGCACGTCATCAACTTCGACCTGCCTTCAAGCATCGACGAGTACGTGCACCGCATCGGGCGCACCGGCCGCTGCGGGAACCCCGGCAGGGCGCTCTCCTTCTTCGACCCCGAGTCAGACCGGCCGTTGGCGCGGCCGCTGGCGAAAGTGCTGTCCGATGTAAGCGTGAAAGTTTAAAATGCAGTGGAGCGTGTTCTTCACCTGGAAAGTAGATGTTTCATATATACGTATGTTCCAGAAAAGTAGATTGTTCCAGTCTGTGAGACTTTATGGACGCGTGTCGTACATGCATTTGTTAATCTGTTCATTTGTTTCAAAGGCCCAGCAGGACGTTCCTGCGTGGTTGGAAGAAATCGCCTACAGCACCTGTGTTCCTGGCTTTAGCGGGAGCCCGAGAGGGAGTGTGTTCGCGTCCGTGGATACTAGAAAGGTTGGTGAGGGGACAGTTCAGAACTTGGCTTCTAGTCACTCCTTGGAAGTGTGCCTAAAATTGCAAAGGACCTGGAGCATTCAATATTTATCTAAGCCATTGTTTTTATACCTAGAAGGTTCCTTTAGTCTTTTTGCACAGATATTTTTGGTATCACAGTTGAAGAATTAACATTGAGGTTAATGCTGAGATGTCCTCCTTTCCCAAATACGCTGCCCTTCTAAGTTCTGTTTTGGGAGCCTTTGGACTCTCAGTAGGCATCTTTATCTTTGGCATTCTGGCCGGCTGCTGCCCCAGGCGAAATGCTAGAGAGGGAGTCCTGCGTCTTTTCCTTTCTGAAGCGTCAGTTCTGGGGCAGCAGAGACAGCCCGAGTCGCCCACCGCGGGCGGACCTTTCGTTTCCTCCGCTGGCCGGCACTTTGGCCTGAAGTTTTTTTCTTGGCATATTTGGTGCAGTTCAGACTCCGCAGGCAGCCCTGGGCCTTTTTTCGGGCAGGTCGGGTTGGTTGGGAGTGTTTTGGGGGAGACACAGGAAAGCATGCCCACCGTCAGTCCGGGCAGTGTAACTGCAAGCTGTCGCAACATTAAGTGTTTCTTCTTTTCTTTCCCTTAAAGAGTTACCAGGGCAAGAGCACTTTGAACACAGCAGGGTTTTCTTCTTCACAGCTTCCTAACCCAGTAGATGACGAGTCATGGGATTAAAGCTTAAACAACCTTCACGTTCGTGGTGCAGTTTCAATAACAGAGAAGAAAACAGTTTTGATTTTGAGTTTTTAACGGAAGTGTGACACCCGACACTCATGTATCTCCTGCGTTTTGTTCTTACTCCCACCCTTAAAAAAGTCCTTACTGACTAGTTATGTGAAATGCTAAAAGTTACAACGTTACAGTTACTGATACAAATGGTGTTAACTGGGCAGATTAAAGCATTCTAAGTGTCTTACTTATGTCTAGTGTATTCTTCAGGGGTTTTAGACACGGTTCGTGACTCAGTGCTCAGCCTTTGTACAGTGTTCATCGATCCTCTAACAAGCCATAGGATATATGATACATTTTGGTTAAAAACTGTTTGGTCTCATTTTTACTTAAAAGGGGCTTCAAGGGTAATAGTGGGTCATGAAGCAGACGGTGAAAGACTCTGCCTCTTAATGGCCCATCAGACGTGTGATGACTGCGGTTAAGTGCTCGCCTGTGAACTCTGTGCCCGACGGCGTGGCGCGTGTCTGCGGCTGTGCCGCGCGGGTTTTCCCCGACAGCAAAGGATGGGGCGCTGGCCGTGCGTTTTGCCGCGGTAGCTTCCATCGTCTTTGTTACATGTCATTGGGTTCAGGTGAACAGTGTTACATAAATTAAATATTAATAATATACATGCATACACAGCTGTAATGGTGAAAATCACCCCCTGAACTCAAACTGTATCAACAAAAAACAATGTTGTTCACTTTTGCCATAATTAATCTTCTCGATATGTTAAGATTAAGGAGGGAAACACCCCTTCTTTCATTTACTATTATATATCTTAAACTTACTATGTCAAGAATGTAAGAAGTTCTTAAGTCATTCAGCGAATGAACCAACACATTAAGACATAAAAACAGGGAGGTAGAAATATTAAGGAGACAAAAATGATCAGTTTTGAGTTTGTTATTGTTCACTTAGAAAAATCCGAAGCAACATGTCCTCAACGTGCATCTCACTACAGGAATCTCGTTAGTAAGTGAGGCGGCCACGTATGGAGAGAGGGGTGTGCAGTGGATTGCACTGGGATCACTAGTTAGATACCTGCCTCACACCATATTCAAAAGCAATTTAATGTGAATTACAATAAAGTAAAATGAAACAAGAAAAAATACAGTTAAAAATTAAACCTTTGAATTGAAGAGTTGCTTGTAAACTTGAAAGAACACAAATCATGAAGGAAACAATGAGCAGATTTGATCACAAAGGGGTTATTATATAAAAAGAGTAAACAGCAGGCAAGGAAAAACACTCTGTGCCCACAGCGGGTGGTTGGTATGTAGCTCTTTGTGCGTGGGCGTGCAGGAACACGGACAGACGCACAAAGGACAGGCGACTCGGGGAAGTTCAGTGGATAAAAACGTGGGAAATATTTCACTTACACTTTATACTCTCACTTCTGGAAAAGGCTAAATGAGCGAAGATGTCTGCATTCTTACTGTCATATGTCTTTTTCTCTCGCAGTTTGTTTGCTTTCTAGAGACCGGCTCTTGGCCATTTCTGTCTGTTACCGCTCCCTCAGAGCTTCCTGGCCGTCGTCGCCCAGCTGCCTTGAAGGCCTGATGGGAGATTTACTGTAACCACACAACTGTGTCAAGGGTGGACGGGGAGAGAGAATCATACATCACCCCGCCGTCACTACAGTCCAGTTGCGAATGTCCCTGTGTCCTGTTGCTCTCCTCGCTTCAAGCATATCTGAGTGATTTCTTTTAAAAAATGTCAAAGGAACAAATACACATGTGATTAGCAATTAAGATGCTGTAGAAGGGTTTAAACAGGAAGCAGCACGCCCTGCCTCCCCTGTTCTCCCGTTCCCATCCCACTTCCAACCGCCCGAACCGTGCCAGTGCATGCCGCCACACGTTGCAGTCGTGTCTCACCAAGTTTAGACTTCCGCTGACTTTTCGATAAGCAAGTATTTACCTCGCCTCATTCTTGCTTGCTGGTAACTATGTTTTTCTAGTTTTATTGAGATATAATTGACATACATCACAGTGTAAGTTTAAGGTACACAGCATAAGGGGTTGTGAAGTGACTGCTGCAATAGATTTAGTTAACATCCACCATCTCATATAGAGACAATAAAAACATTAAGCCAAGGCAAAAAAAAAATTGGCTAAATAATACAGTTAGAAGAATTCATAGTGATACGATGATAAAGCTACCTTCCTTTTCCTTCCCTGTTTCTGTTTTTTCATCAGCACATTCGTAAACTGTACATTTCCATTTCCAGAGTTATTTGCATTCCGTTCTACAACTGGACTTCTGCTGGTTCTACTGACAGTTTCTTCTAACACTGGAAATCCGTAGGCAGGGTTTACATTATATAATTATTGTTCTCCATGTGGGTCAGTTAACACTCTCTGAGAGCCTTTCTTTACTATGTTTCCAATGTCGTGACCTCTCCCTGTGTTTCCAGGGGGAATTCTTATGTCAGGGCCAAATGAAAAAGGATCAAAACCATTCCAGCATCCCAGTGTGCTTTAAATTCGGACCATCCTCTTCTTGAGCAATTTGTTTACCCTGTGGTTTGTCTTTTCTCCTCGCTGGGGGAAGAAACGCGCCCTTTGCACCATAATCCCCGTCTAGGTTCAAAGTGGGCGTCCTCTGGAAGCTCCGTCCAAGAAGGCCGCGGTGGCCTTCAGCTGCGTCCCCAGTGGGTCTTTTTAGTTCCAGCTGGTACTCGGTGTGCTTCACAGATCACCCTGTCATAGGGCGTATTTTGTGTTACTGCTTTGTTAATTCTCACTCACTTTTCTGTTTTCTCTCTCATAGAATTTATATTAGATGGTAGAACTGTGGAATTAATCTATGTCATATATTTTTTGTTTTCATCTTTTTGCTTATGTTCTGGTAGAATTTTTACTTCCAACCCTTTTATTATTTTTAGCAGAGTTACCTTATTTTCTTTTTTCAAATGTTGCTTAACAGCCCATTTTCTGCTTTACTGATACTTTTCCATCCCTGGAATTGAACCTGTGAAACCATTTTTTCGTTCTCTGGCATCAGCAGTCTGAGCCTTCAGTGTGTCATCTGTGCGTGTGTGGAAGCCTAGCTCGGGTCAGGTCCAGCAGCGCCCCGTTCGTGCGCCTTTGCCCCAGCTCCGTCCCGCCCCCCTGAGACCCCCGGGCAAGTCCGGTCCTCAGCTGTGTGACCCGAGCCTGGCTTCGCTGCCCCGAACCGGAGGCGCTGGCCGCGCTGTCCCGCAGCAGTCCCTGCGGCCCCACCCGCCCCGCTTGCAAGGACCTCACCTGGGCGCGGCGATCTGACAGGGGACTCGCTGAGTGCCGCTCACCGCGTGGCACCTGTCCGGGGCGGAGCCTCGCCTCGCCTCGGCAGGCGGTGCTGAGAGCCTGGGGGCGGCTGGCGGTCCCCGCCCCGCGCTGCCGCCTCCTACTGAGTGCGTCCTGGGGCGGGAGGGCAGGCGGGCGCTGGTCTTTCCCCATGCGGGCGCGGCTGCCGATCTGGGCCGGTGGTTCCTGTGCTGCGACCCGCGTGCACCGTGCGCTCCCGCCGCTGCAGCCCAGTGACAGCTGCGAGACCCGGGCATCGGGGGTTGACCGTCGCCGTCTTCGTGCGCGGCGTCCAGGTGTGCGGCGTCCAGGTGAGCGCCCGCGCGGCTCCCCCGGGCTCCCCGTCAGCATCCCTGCGCCACCCACTTCGTGTTCCACCGGTCCCAGACTCGCGTTCACCTAGCGCCCCGGGGACTTCCCAGCGTCTCCGGGTCCCGCTCCAGACCCGCCCAGGCGCGGAGCGCGGAGCCAGCTGCGCCGACGGACGGGTCGCCGGGAACCCGGCAGCGGCAGCGGCCGCATGGGGCCCTGGGGCTGGGAACGGAGCCCGCGAGCACCCGGTGCGAGCCCCCCTCCCACTCCGAGTCCCTGCGCGGCCGCGGTGCTTCGGGACGTCGTCCAGTCCATCCGAGCGGCGCCGGCACCGCCTTTTCCGCGAGGAAAAGGGTTCTCTGAGAGGCGGCCTCCGCCCGCCAGCGCGTCCTCGGGCCTCCGGCCCCGGGGGTTCTTCCCCACCATCCGGGAGCGAACCGACTGCCCTCCGCTTCTGAATGTACGGGCTCGTCCTACCGCGATACATCTGTTTTGATTTTTAAAGTATATTTTATTGATTATGCTATTACAGTTGTCCCATTTTTTTCTCCCCTTTATTCCTCTCCGCCCTGCACACCCCTCCCATCAGCATTCCCCCCCTTAGTTCATGTCCAGGGGTCGTACATATAAGTTCTTTGGCTTCTACCTTTCCTATACTATTCTTAACCTCCCCCTGTCTATTTTGTGCCTACCATTTATGCTTCTCATTCCCTGTCCCTTTTCCCCCATTCTCCCTCCTCCCTCTCCCCATTGATAACCCTCCATGTGATCTCCAGTTCTGTGATTCTGTACCTCTTCTAGCTGTTTGCTTGGTTTGTTTTTGTTTTTGTTTTTTTAGGTTCAGTTGTTGATAGTTGTGAGTTTGTTGTCATTTTACTGTTCATACTTTTGATCTTTTCCTTAGGTAAGTCCCTTTAACATTTCATATAATAAGGACTTGGTGATGATGAACTCCTTTAACTTTACTTTATCTGGGAAGCACTTTATCTGCCCTTCCAATCTAAGTGATAGCTTTGCCGGATAGAGTAATCTTGGATGTAGATCCTTGCCTTTCATGGCTTTGAATAACTTCTTTCTAGCTCCTTCTTGCCTGTAGGGTTTCTTTTGAGAAATCAGCTGATAGTCTGATGGGAACTCCTTTGTAGGTAACTCTCTCCTTTGCTCTTGCTGCTTTTAAGATTCTCTCCTTATCTTTAATCTTGGGTTATGTAATGGTGATGTGCCTTGGTGTGTGCTTCCTTGGGTCCAACTTCTTTGGGACTCTCTGAGCTTCCTGGACTTGTATGCCTGTTTCCTTTGTCAGATTGGGGAAGTTCTCCTTCATTGTTTTTTCAAATAAGTTTTCAGTGTCTTGCTCTTCCTCTTCTCCTTCTGGCACCCTATATGATTCGGATGTTGGAACATTTAAAGTTGTCCCAGAGGTTTCTCAGCCTCTCCTCATTGTTTTTGAGTTCTTATTTCTTCACTCTGTTCTGGTTGAATGTTTCATTCTTCCTCCCTGCTCCAAATCGTTGATTTGAGCCCCGGTTTCCTCCCCTTCACTGTTGGTTCCCTGTATATTTTTCTTTATTTCATTTTGTATTGCCTTCACTGTTTCCTCCATTTTGTGACCATACTCCACCAATTCTGTGAGCATCCAGGTTACCAGTGTTTTTGAACTCTGCCTCTGCTAGGTTGGCTATCTCGTCATTACTTAGTTTTATTTTGGGGGCTTTGATCTGTTCTTTCAGTTAGGTTGTATTTTTTTTGTCTCTGCACGCCTGTTATGTTGTGAGGGGCAGAGCCTTAGGTGTTCACCAGGGCGGGGCAACCCCTGTCACCACCTTGTGGCGCTGTATGTTGGGGAGGGTCTGAGAGGGAACAGTGCTGCTTGCTTGGCTCTTGGCCTGCTCTCAGTTGCTTCCCTGGCTACCCACAAGCAAATTGGGTCCTTCTGGTGCTGATTCCCAGGTGGGTGGATTTTTGTACGTTCTAGGACCCTGTGGATGTCTCAAATGAACTCTCCTGTGAGACTGGCAGTTTCTCCCCCTGCCACAACCCCCACAGGTTTTTACAGCCAGAGGTTTTGAGGCTTTCTTTTCCCCTCACTGGAACCCGGGGCTGTGTGGTCTCTCTCACTCCCCAGTTGTTCTTCCCAGTTTATCTGCATGGGAATGTGGGACCGCCGGGTCTGCCAGCTGCTGTCTTGCCGCACGTCCTCTCCACCCCAGCTGCCTGTCTGGATGAATATTTCTTTAACTCCTTGGTTGTTGGACTTCCATACAGTTAGCTTTTCTGGCAGTTCTGATTATCTTTTGTTTTTAAATTTGTTGTTGTCCTTCTTTTGGTTGTGCAGGGACACACAGTATATCTACCTACGCTTCCATCTTGGCCGGAAGTCCTATATCTGTTTTTGTTTTTTTTTTAAGATTTTATTTATTTATTTTCAGACAGAAGGGGAGGGAGGGAGAAGGAGAGGGAGAGAAATATCAATGTGTGGTTGCCTTTTGCGTGCCCCGCACCGGGGACCTGGCCCGTGACCCAGGCATGTGCCCTGACTGGGAATCGAACTGGTGACCCTTTGGTTCACAGGCCCCTGCTCAGTCGCCTGAGCCACACCAGCCAGGGCCTATGTTTGTTTTAATTTGACTTCTGTCTTAGAATTGGGAGGTGATTACTGTGGTGGGTGGGGCCTGAAAATCCTAACAGAAACCACAATGCTTTAAAATAGTCAAAAACTTTCCTGTGCAGGCGGAGACGTTCCTGAATAAGGGGGCGTGGGGTGGGAATGGGCATTCCTTTCCATACTCAGCTGGTGGTTCACGCCTGAGTGTGGCTTTACTGTTGGCTTGTGAGTTGCCCAGACAATCAGTGATCTGCTTTCAACCTGGTTTGCTCATCTCCAAAACGGAGACAACGACTGGGTTTTCCCCATGTCCATCTGCACCCAGTGCAGAAGTCGCATGGTAGCAGCTGGACGCCGGCGTGCTGGTGTCGCCCTGGGCAAGTCTTACTCCATGACCGCCTTCGCCGCCCCGTCCAAGTCAGGCAGTTGAGAATCAAGTGTGTGTCACACTTGCACCGCAGGGTTATCACGCAGGTACAAGCAAGCTTGTGCCCTGACCGTGTTGGCGTCCTACTGGGCTCCCGTCTGTCAGCCTCATCAGCCGTGGGCCGCGAGCTGCCAGAGATGCGTTCTCCCCGGGAGGGCGCGTGTAGCTCCCAATAGTTCCCTCGCGGCGCGCTCCCCCTCCAGCCACTTGGTCTGCTGGGTTGCCCGTCATCCGGCTGGCGGGAAGTTCGCCTCTAGCCACTTAGGTCCCTTCTAGAAAAAGAATTACTGTTGCTAGAGAGCCTCAAAATTCGTGCCAGCATTTGCTGCAGAATATAGGATGTTTTGGCGCCAAAACCAGTGCGGTTTATCGCTGTGTGGACAGTATGAATAAAATGTGCAGAGGGAGGCCTGCCAACCACGGGCGTAGGCCGAGCAGGGACCGGGATTTCTTGCCTGTGGAGGTGGTTCAGAAGGAGAATTAGCCCCACTGCAGCGGACAGATGCAGGCCGGCCTCGGGGTGACTCCCAGCTCTGCCTCCTACTGACGGAGTGCTCTGGGAGAAGCTAACTTTCTCATTTCCTTTTCTCTAAAATAAAATTTACCTATGATAAAATGCACAGGCCCTAAGGGAACACTTAGACATTTTAACCTCTGAGTACTTGTAACCATCCGATTTGTAACATTTCCATCACCCTCTTGTCCCTTTCCAATCAAACCCCTTGCCCAGAGTTAATCACTGTTCTGATTTTCACCACCACAAATTAGATTGGCCCGTTCCCGAACTTTATATATTTGCGATCCTAGAGTGCGCCCTCTTTTGCGTATGGCTTTTTATTTTTCTTAAAGGTTTTATTTATTTTTTAGGGAGAGGGATGGGAGGGAGAAAGAGAGAAACATCAACGTGTGAGAGAAACACTGATTGGTTGCTTCTCACATGCTCCCAACTGCCTCAACACAGGCATGTGCCCTGACTTTTCGGTTCCAGCCTTTCGGTTGGCACATGCCTGAGTTGCTGGCCAGGTCCCCAGTAGGGGGGCTGCAACAGGCAACCTGATGTTTTTCCTCCTTCTTTCTCCCTCCCTACTCCTCTATAAAAATGAATAATTAAAATCTGAAAAAAAAACAAAAACCCAATGGTTTGATAATGAAGAACTCCTTTAGCTTTACCTTGTCTGAGAAGCACTTTATGTGCCCTGCCATTCTAAATGATAGCTTTGCTGGGTAGAGCAATCTTGGTTGTAGGTCCCTGCCTTTCATGACTTTGAATACTTCTTTCTAGCCCCTTCTAGCCTGCAAAGTTTCTTTAGAGAAATCAGCTGACAGTCTTATGGGAACTTTCCTGTAAGTAACTAACTGCATTTCTCTTGACGCTTGTAAGATTCTCTATCTCTAAACTTTGGTCTTTTCATTATGTGTCTTGGTGTGGTCTTCTTTGGGTCCACCTTGATTGGCACTCTGTGCTTCCTGGACTTGTATGTCCATTTCCTCTGCCAAATTAGGGAAGTTTTCTTTCATTATTTTTTTCAGTTAAGTTTTCAGTTTCTTGCTCTTCCTCTTCTCCTTCTGGTACCCCTATGATTCAGATGTTGGTACGTTTCAAGTTGTCCCAGAGGTTCCTAAGTTTATCCTTGTTCTTTTTTAATTTTTTTCTTCCTGCTGTTCTGATTGAATGCTTTTTTCTTCCCTGTGTTCCAAATCATTGCCTTGATTCTTGGCTTTATCTTCTCCTCTGTTGTTTCCCTGTGGATTTCTCTTTATTTCTTTTATTCTCTTTATTTGTAACCTGCGTTTGTTCCCTTATGTTTTTGCTACGCTCAAGGAGTTCCTTGAACATCCTGATCACCCATGTTTTGAACTTTACATCTGTTAGGTTGGCTGTTTCCATTTTGCTTAGGTCTTTTTCTTTTCTGTTCTTTCATTTGGGCCACATTTCTCTGTCTCTTCAATTTGCCAGCCTGCCTGTGTTTGTTTCTGTGCCTTAGGTAGAGCTGCTTTGACCCCTGTAAATGGCACCTGTCAGTTGTGTGGGGCGGAGCCTTAGGTAATCACCAGGGCAGGACCATCTGCTTCACTGCTTGGTGGCTCTGTGCGGGGCAGGGCTTGGAGAGGGGGCAATGCCTCTGCCTGGCTTTGGGCGGTTTGCCCGGCACTCACCCCATTTCCAGTCATCTCACTCACTTCCTATATGCGACTGGCGCCTTTCCAGCTGTTGCCCTGGTGCTGAATCCCAGAGGGGGCGGTCTATGTACATCTTAAGTCTGTGTGGGTCCTTTAAGCAGAGTCTCCAGAAAATCCGGCATTTTCTTCTGTTCTGTGACAGCTTAAAGTGCTTAAGTGAAAGCTTTTCCCCATTATAATTTTATCTAAGAGCTGATGTTTATAAAGTAAATAAATATTTAGAAAAAGGTAATGAAATCACTTTGCCTCTCATTAATATTTCAGGACTTTGTGATTTTTAAAACTTGAGAAAGGGTCTAAGTAGTTTTTAGTGATTTATTAGAAAATGACTTCTAAGATGGACCGTGGGGAAATGTAAAGCTGTTCCCTTTGCCGCCTTTCCCCGGAGCCGCTAAGGCACCTCTGAGACGTCAGAGCTGCCGAGGCCTTGCGCTCTCATTTTGTAATTAGAATCCGCAAGCGGTAACAGAGAGGTGGTTCCACCTTGGGCACCGGGAAGAAGGAAGGAGGGGATGAAGAGTGGGCGGGAGCAGAGCCCCCGAGTGGCCCTGTGCGGCGCCTCCCGCGGGAAGTCCCTGTGAGCGCAGGTCTGCCTGTGGAACTGAGTGCGAGCCGCCTGTGACTGGTGTGCCCCAAACGTCACTTCAGCATGGAATCAGGATAAAAACACCGCGAGTTTTTGTACTAAATCTTTGGAATCCAGTGCGCATTTCACAATTATCTCACGTCTCAGTTGGGATGTCTTCATTGGAAATACTTGATCAGTAGTTAGATTTTATAAAATATACCTGAGTGTAATAAATTACGATTCACACACCCAGGGAAGAGCCACATACCCAAGTTGTTCCAAACATACTGAAAAGTTTTCCAGTAGCTGAATCAAGTCTCAGTTTTTACATTTAAATTTAGATTAATGAAATTAAATAAAATTAAAAATCGTGCTTCCCAGTTGCACTCACCTCATTTCACGGGCTCAGTAGCCACATGCCCGAGAGGCTCCTGACCGACAGGGAAGGCGCGTCGATGCTGCGCGCAGGCGGCGGGCTCAGGCGGGCAGGGGCTTCTGCCCCGAGGAAACGCTTGAGAAACGCGGATGGCCTGAAACAGGGCGCAACCTACTTTTCAGTCTGCGGAGGCGAGAGTGAGCTTTAATAAATGAGCTGACTTAACTGAACAGCTGGAGCAAAGCTAAACCTTTGTATTCAAGCAGCTCTTTCTGGAATCCATTCGTTTGCGTTTGATGAAAATACACTAAAGTCAAAGCAATCAAGATTGAAATTATGAAAAAATTCTCCCGTTACATGTCCCTCTGAAGAGGAAACAATTTGTTATTATAGGGGCATACACACTTAATTTACCAAAATATTGAACCTGCAAAAAGCTCTTCGGTGTGTGAAGAGCACTCTTTGTCTTCTTTGAGAAAGGGAATGTCCTCTGCTTGTTACCCAATGTGGACCCGTTGGTGGTGGTGGTGGTGGTGGAGGGGCTCAGATACTGTTAGCAAAACAACGCCCCACCTTCCCTGGGGTCCCTCTGTTCTAGGTTCTTTGCCCGCCACCCTTAGACATTATGGCTCTCAATGCCAGAGTTTGGTGAAAAGGAAAAGAATTATTTATTCAAAATTATACAGGTTTCTGAGTAATGGCGAAATGTCGCCGTTAAATCTCAAAATCCCTTTGAAACACCCATCAGCACACGCAGCCCCCCCCTTCCTGCCCTTTGCCCAGTCAGGCCAGTCAGGGGTTCCAGCCTTCAGGAGGGAAAGAACACAAGTCCGGAGCTCGGCTAGGCAGGCCTCTCCCGGTTCCCAGCGCCATCGGCTGTGTCACCCCAATCTCCAGTTCCTAATCCAAACCCACGCGGCACCTTCTGCTGGCCCACTGGCAAGGGTCCTTCCTCCCCTTTCCGTCCCCGTGGTCTTCACGTTGTTCCCCCGTGGCCTGGAGCGAACCACCTCCCAGCTCTTACACGCAGGCGCTCTGTAACTCTGGGTGAGGGGGGCTCCTTCCCTGCTACCTCCTGGACTTAAGTTGTGCAAACCTCCCTGGTTAGCCTTGTTGACAAGCGAAATAACCATCTTTGCATATCAGGTATGAAGCTATCTTGCTTTATTGACATGCAAAATGACCCTCAGTGGCCTCGCTCCGTGGCCATCTGAAGCTGGCCTGTTATTGACACGCAAAGTAACTCTGAAAGGCCCTGCTTCCTGTCTCTCTTCCTCTTGGCAGCCCTCCTTGGGGTGGGAGAGGGAGAATATCTTATATTTTCCTTGGACACCCCACATTCTGGACACCATTATGAACCCCGCTTTGGGGGGCCCTGTTACACACTGACCACCCAGGCTTTGCTAGTTCCGGGTTGGATTCTTCGGGTTCCAGCGCAAAGCCTTCGGTAGTTCCCGTGGTTCCTGGGGTTTCCTCCCCCAAACTCCTTTCTTACGAGGACCCCGCATTTTCTCTGCTGAAGCGGGTCTGCAGTGCGGTGCGCGGCCCCTTGACTTGTGAGACACCCACTCAGGGCTCAGTAAGGAGCAGCCGCTTGCCTTTGCAGGGGACACGAAACCCGAGTGTGGACGTGCCGACTGACGCACTGCGTAGACGCCAAGCGCTCCCAGGCTTGGTGTTCAGAGGCCAGCGTGGGTCCTGGCAGGAGCTCAGGCAGGGGCGGCAGGGGCTGAGCTGCTGGCTCTTGGCATCAGGTCTACAGGACAGTCCAGACTGAAGTGACAGTGGAGCCTTCGGTCACTGGCTGCAGCTCTGCGGAGTCCAAGCCAGAGGGACGCCCCAGATACACTGCCCCTGGGAATGGCCGGTCTGCTGAGGTGTCAGTGGGTCACCACAGGTGGGGGGTGTCTCAATGGCAATGGAGTCCTGAACACCGAGGAGGGGCCCTGGGGGCTCGGGAGGGAGAGGGGAGAGCCGGGGAGGCCCAGCGGCCGCTGTGGCTGTCTGCTCCCCGCTGTGTGCAGCCTTCTCAGAAGGTCCCAGGCACAGGGAGGCGAGCCCTGGGGGTTGGTCCTCCCATCTGTGTGTCTGGTGTCGGGATGATGGTCGTTTCTACATCCGCCCTACGATGGGCCCCGACTGGTCACGGCCCAGACTGTCACTGTCACAGCCAGGCCTCCCACAGTCCCAGTATGGACCGGCTAACAGATGCACAGAGACCGCAGGGCCCCGAACTGGACTGGCATACGGGACCCCGAGACCCGGCCCAAGTGGTGCTCAGGGGACCGTGCTGCCCTGTCTCCACCGTCTGCCACTCTCCCCTTGTCCATCCCCTCCCCCCTTGTCCATCCCCTCCCCAACCGGAAAATCCAGACGGGGCCGGAAACACTCATGCCGGATGATAAAGCTGTTTGCTTCTTATTCAGAAAGCCTTTTTGTTGCCCAACTTTCCCAGCTGTTACCTTTTATTTCCTGACCAATTTACACTTTGAAGTAATTCACATTTAGTAATTGCCACTGTATTCACACCTCTTACATTTTCTTAAAACCAGTTCCTTCCCAGCATCTCTGTTGACCCGGGACTCCCGTGGGCCGGGAGCAGACTTGGCCCCGTGCAGCCAGAGCCAACAGCAGACCCGTGAGGGTCCGCACATCTGCCGCAGGCGGTGCACCTGGGCCTCGCGTGTCCACGCGGCACAGGGGCGTCAGGGACCGAGTGGTCTGTGGCCGCGTGGACCTCCCCCTGGGCTTCGCTCTTCGCTCTCCTTCACGCTCTTGTTAGCCTCCGTTTTTCCTGGCGCGTCTGACCCACAGCCGCCACCTCCCTGAGGAAGACCCCACTGTCCATGGCCGCCCACTGCTCACACTGTGCGCTAGGTGAGCAGTCTGCTGGGTCAGCCCGGCCGTGCGTGAGTCACAGGTCACCTGGGGAAGGGACTCGGTGGCTCACAACAGACATTCTCTCAGTTCTGGAGGCAAAAGTCCAGAATCCAGCTGGCGGCAGGGTGGGCTCCGGGTGGAGGCTCTGCCGGGCAGTCTGCCGGGGACTGTCTCCCAGGCCCCGGGGCTGGGCTGTCCCCTGTCCTCCCCGACTGCAGACGCAGCACTTCAGTCCCGGCTTCCATGGTCACATGGCCTTCCCCTTGTGTGTCCCCGTCTGGGTCTCTCCTTTTGTGTCTCTCAGAAGGACACCTGTCATTGGCTTTAGGGCCCAGGCTAATCCAGGACCCTCAGTTACATCTGAAAAGACTGCTTTTCCAAACAAGGCCTTATTCTGAGGTGCTGGGGGCCACCGTCAGACCCCTGTGGGGCTCGCAAGGTGCCGCCAGGCCAGAAAGTGTCAGGTTCTGACACACCTCCACCAGGAACACTGTTACTTTTTACTGTAATTTTGTACATTTGTTTCCAAGCGACATGCTCTGCTGAGATGCCCCTTTCTCTTAGTCATTCCTTCCTAGGGCGGAGCCACCATCTCCTCTCATTTCCTGAAGCTCTCTGTCCACCTCTCTTTGTCAGCATGCACCCTTGGGTGCACAGCTCCTTGCGGGCACATCTGCGTCCCCACTACCGCTGTGCATACTTCCTGAGTAGGCCTCCGCCCTCCTCCGCCCTGTTCCTGCAGTGCAGAGCACAGGATCTGACACCACCGGTTTGCGTTCGTGGGTTGAGTTTCTTCCCTCCAACCTCAGTGTGGCTTTATTCAAGTGTACAGTCAGTCACCTGTCACTTAGCAGGGATACTATCTGAAACATGCACCCCTAGACAGTGTCGTCCCTGAGCAAGCCTCACAGACCTCGGTGGGCAGCTCCCTGCACCCCCGGGCTCTGCGGCCTACTGCCCCTGGGCTACAGCCCTGCACAGCACGGTCCTGTGCCGAATACCGCAGGCAGCTGTCTCACGATGGTAAGTGTGTGTGCATCTAAACATAGAAAAGGTACAATAAAGCCCTGGCCGGTGTGGCTCAGTGAGTTGAGCGTCGTCCCATGGAGCAAAGGGTCGCTGGTTTGGTTCCCAGTCAGGGCACATGAATGTTGCAGGTTTGTTCCCAGTCGGGGTACATGTGAAAGGCGACCAATCAGTGTGTCTCCCTTTCTCCCTCCCGTCCCCTCTCTAAGAGTGGATGGATAAAATCTTTTAGGAAAGGCCCCACGAGAACACAGTGGGAGAGGTGAGCGCGGTGCACCGCACAGGGCAGGGACCCCGAACGGAGCCTGCGGGACCGCAGGTGGCTCTGGGCGCGGCCGGACTGAGTGGCGAGTGACCCAAGGCCAAGGACGTGGCTGCTCACGACGGCAGGCTCCACGGGCACTGTCCATCTTGGCACCCACTTTATAAAAGATACTTTTCTTTCTTCAATAATAAATTCCAATTAGCTTTCTGTAGCCTTTTTACTTTATACATTTTTAAATTATTTAAACTTTTTGACTCGTAATAACACAGCTTAAAACGCAAACACGTTGAACAGCTATACAAAAATATTTCTTTATACCCTTTTTCTATAAACTTTTTATTTTTTTTTTACTTTTTAAACTCTTTTCGTTAAAAACTAAGACACACGTTAGCCTAGGCCCACCCAGCGTCAGGGTCACCAGTACCACGCTCCCCCCGCCCCCACATCCTGTCCCGCTGGAAGGGGTGGGGGCGACCCCACGCCGGCCGTTGCTTCTGTGACAACGTGCCTCCTCGGGGGCTGCTTCCGGAGGACAGGCCCGAGGCCTTCCCTGAGGCTCGGGTCCTGCCCTTTGCTCATCGTAGATTTGCTCGCGAGCGGGTCGCACGCCAGGAACGTGCGGCGCTGGGACCCCGTGAGGCCCTGCTCCGAGCGTCCCCCGGGGGCTCTTCCTTTCCCCCTCCTGCAGTGTCCGTTGCTTGTGCCTCTTCCCCGGCTCTGCCCGACGCACGGCGAGGGCTCCACGTGTAATGAACTGCTGCGTCCGTGTCCCGGCTGGGGCTCCGGCCTCTCGGGGCAGCGCGCTGTCCCGTCCAGTTTGCAGCCCGAGCCCCCGTGAGTCGGCTCCTCAGGCGTCCCCGCCGGGGCGACCGCAGATGCCGAGGTCCTTGCAGAACCACAGAGCCTTCTTGGGGCAGTGCCGCTGGGCACAGGCCCTCCTCGGGCGGCAGAGCTGCCGGAGCCCCTGGATCCCCTGGTTGGACCAAAGCGGTGGCGTTTGAAGGGACAAACGCGGCTGAGATTTGGGCTCAAGCCCCCCGGCGCGGGGAGCGGGCCGGGAGCCTGCGGCACAGCCAGCACCGCCTGGGGAGGCGACTTATGTCCGCACGAGCACCCTCGCTTCACTGCTGCAGCCATTTCGGGGGGCCCCTGAGGCCGGGGCGCACAGACGCAGTTGGAGGGGCCCCCGTGTGGCCTTGGCCTTGCCCCAGCAAGGCTGCTGTGCTGTCCTGAAGAGCCCCCGAACCTGGCACTGACTCAGCCTCCTTCTGGGTGAAAGTTCTGTTTCCAGAAGCGGGAGGTTTCGTCCGGAGAGTTCCCATAAATTCTGCAGCCGCCCTCGCACCAGCTCCTGCAGACAGCTCACTCCTGTCACGTGACATGCTGAATAATGACTCAGTCGTTCAAACCTCCAGAGCTAGGACTAAATCCGACACCCTAATCGGGTCCAGCCTTTCCTTTCAACATCGCAAACAAAGTTTTGTTCTGGCCGCGACCGGGCCGCGGGGCACCCGCGGCTGCGTCTGGTCCTTAGAAGCTCCTCCGGCCTGTTGCGGGCCCTTCTCGACTCTTCGCCTGTCTCCCTGCCCCGAGGAAGCAGATGCTTCACCAGCTTCCCCGCTTTGTTGAGGAGACCGAGGAGGCTGGGAAGCGGTTCGCTAGTTTAGGTTGGGTTTCTTTCCTTTCGGATGGTAATGTCTTCCTCAGTCTATTTTTTTATGACTTTGTCAGTAACGAAGGGATGTAAAATCTCAGTGCTCAAAGGGTTCCCAGAAGCCATCTAATTTAACTTTTAGATTTATAGGACACTGGAACCGAGACAGGTCAGGCTTCCTGGGCTCTAGTCCTCTTCCTCTGGACAACTTTCTCAGTGGTTTGGCCTCAGTTTCCTCACTATAGAGTGAGAATAAAAATATTACCTAGGGGATATAGGTAACTCATTCACCTATAGGTAAATAGTTTACCATAGGGCTGTTGTGAAGATTAAATGAGATAATCGATTTAAAGGTCTCAGTACTCTGCCTGACACCTGGCGAGGGTTCCGCGTATTATTAGTTGTCATAAGTTATTGTAATAAGCAGCTACATCAGTGTCTTACCTGGGGCCCCTGCCTCTCTCAGTTCGCTAGGCTATCCTGTAGACGTAAATAAGAATTATAAACCTCTTTTCCAAGTTGGCTACTGTTACGTTCTTTCCACATCTCCTTCTCTGTTTAAAGGTAATTACATGATTACATATTTCTTTTTTCAAGCTAAAGAGATGTGCTGTCAGGGCTCCGCCCTGCGCCGCATGTGTAAGGGCTTCCCGCACAGGCAAGGTGAAATGGAACCACTCCTTTCTGTTGTTTACAACACTTTCAGACGGCCTTGCCCCGGGCTCTGGAGTGGTCCCACAGAAGCAGTCGGCTTTTTCTGTAATAATACAATAATGCACTGCGCTTCCCAGCCTAAGTGGGTTAAGTGGCGTCCTGGCCTGGGCGGGGCTTAAAAGCAAAGGGAAATCCCGGCACAGCCAGAGAGGGAAGGTTCCCGCATCTGCCAGCACAGGACCCTGGATCGCCCTCCAGGCCTGGCTCCTGCCCAGGGGACAGGGCACCTTCGGAGCAGCAGGACGCCTGGGCTCCCCCCTGGTGCAGGCGGGCAGGCAGGGGAGTGCCAACGCGAGTCTGGTGACTGAAACCCGTGCAGGTGAAACCTCTTTTCCCTTAGGGTGCGGGTCTCTTTCCGTTCTGCGCAGGGACGTGAGGGGGTCAGAACCAACCCCACGAGTTATTCCTGGGAGAGACCGGTGGGGGCGGTCACAGGGCACCCAGTCTTTGGGTCGTTGGTATGTTAAAATGCTGAGGCGGGGTCAGGGAATCACGGGGGTCAGAGGTGAGGGGCTGGGGGAAACATGAACGAAATGGATTTGTCTGTCTGGAAACACGAGGCTCGAGAAAATTAGACCTAGGAGATTCAGAGGAAAACCCTTGCGTGTCCTGGTGTTTGGTGTCAGGAGAGCTGAGAGACAGAAAACCACTAATGTTGCTGCTTGATTTCTGCGGGAAGAGTCTAGGCTTTGGACTAGGAGAGTCACGGGTTTGAATCCCAGGGATGCCACTTAGAAACCACATGGTTTTTAGACTGGTTGTGTATAATACTGGTGAGCCTACAAACTCTTCGGGGCTTTTAGAAGGACAAGGTATGATTCGTGTCATGCGATGAGCGTTCTTTAGACCCATGGCTGCGCCTTTGCTGACCCTGCTGCCGGCCATCTCCAGGTGGTCTTCGCGCCCGGTGGCCTGCCCCTCAGAAAGGGCGCATGGGCTTTGAAACCGAATGCAGCTGTCTGACAGCTGTTTTTTAAAAAATTTGGGTTGTGCGTGACGGATAACATTCTATTAGTTTCAGGAGTATACCATAATAATTCAATATTTGCATATATTTCAAGCTGATCAGCACAGTAAGTCTAGTTAGCAACCATCACCACACGTAGTTCAGTTTTTTCTTGTGACGAGACCTTCTAAGGCCTGCGCCCAGCTGCTCTCACATGTGCAGCGTGACCTCACTAACTAGGGTCGCCGGCTAGTGGCTTCATGTCACCCTGGGCTGGGCACACAATAGGTCACCTCGTCCAGAAAGACAGACTCTGTTGGCTCATTGGGCTGAAATTGCCAACATTTGACTGTTTGCCACGTAAAAATAGCCATTTCCTGAGAGTCAACCTAAAAACTGCCTCATTTATCACAAAGGCGACGAAGCTCAAGTGAGATAATCTATGTGAAAGTGCTTCGTAAATAGAGGCTGTCATTGTTATCGTTGTCGGCCCTACATTTTAAGCAGCAGAGCCCCTTGGACTGACTCCGTGGGAGAGAGACCCTGAACCAGATCCAACTGGTCTGCGTGCGACATGGAGGGACAGCTGGCAGGCTGCCGGCTGCCGGTCCCCCCCCAACCCCCGCCTTTGCACTCACAGTGTGCTGTCCCTGGAGTTCACTCCTTCCAGCCTGTCCTTAAAAAACCCAGCCCGTGCCGCACGCCTTTCCTGGCCCACAAGCCATCAGCGCACATCAGTGTGGGAGTGAGTGGGTGAACGCGGGGCTGCCCGGGGAAATCCCACTGGGGTGCAGTTCGTACAAGTGACAGCAGATGGAACCGTGTCCAAGACGCAGTCTTGAGTGGGAACATCTGAATCCCGAAGGACAGCCGTGGGCGGGGGGCCGGTGACAGGGACTTGCTAGAGAGCACCACAGCCACACTTTACTCTTTCGCTTCGGTCCCGTGAGACAGGACGTGGGAGGTAGGGATCATTAACATACTCAAGCTTTTACCATTGCCTGGCAGGGGCAGTGCCTGCTCCTCTGTTTTCTCCTTGTCGTCGCACCACTGTCCGTAGCCGGCAGTGATCACTTGGGTTTGTCTCTGGCCTGCCTGCTCCTCACAGTAGCCACCACAAGGTGCACACCTTTACAGAGAGCCACCGCGTTCCTTAAGTGCCGTGGGTACGTTGGAAGGGCCCTGAGTCTGGCCGGGCACAGCTGTTGTGGGCCCCGGGGCCCCGGTAAATGCGGCATTGGAATGAGGCCCCACCGGCAGAATCTGCGGGTTTCCAGGGAGCAACCGCCTGCTGTTGCGTGTTGAGAGCGAGGGCTGATGGCTCAAGGGGCACAGGTGGCGGCGTGGTGGCTTTTCTCGAGAACACAGCACAGTCTTTGTGACTCCCTCGGGGCCCAGAGCCGCCTGCTCCAGAATCACTCGGGTGCGGGGGCGCCGGGTCCCCTCGTGTGAGACCTCAGGGCTCGAATGTGTTCCCGCAAAGGGCAGGCGGAAGGCTCGCCTCCCTCGACCGGGGCCCCGCCAGCTGAATCAGCGGTCAGCGATGGCGGGGATGCCGTCGTCCCCTCTGCAGGTGGCGCTGGAGAAATACCGACTTCTATCTCTCACTGCCAGTGTTTTACATCCCCAGGGACCTCACCCTTCTGTCGTCAAGGTCTCCTTGCCCCGAGGAGACAGGTTGTCAGAGGGCTCCTGCGCTGACAGCCACGGCGTCCCAGGTGTGCCAGGTGTCCCAGGTGTGCGTGGCTGGAGCTGCACAGTGACTCACTCTTGTGAGCATGCGATCGCCTGGTGCGCAGGTTGGTGCTGATAGGCCCCCAGACTCGGCCCGGAGCTCGCGTTGACACCGCAGGCACACTGTGGTGGCCGTCTGGTGTGTGGGGGTCGGGCAGGACAGTGGTCCAGGCGTGGGGTCGCCCTCAGGCCCCGCTGTGGGCTTGTCTCAGTCCCTCATCCCCTCAGGCGCTCTGGACCACCCTCCCTCTGGACTTGCCTCTGCAGGCTGGTCAGCGCTTCCCCACCTGCCTTCTGCTCAACCCCCCTCAAGGGCTAGGACGCGCCGTCCGCCGTGGCAACTCCCCCTGGAGTCTGCCGTCCCCCACCCTCCGACCCCTTCTCTTTGTTAGAAACCACTGACCTAGAAGGAGGGTAGGGACAGGCCACCATTCATTCCAAGCCCCTCACTGGTGGCCCGCCGGAGCTTGGGCCCGGGAGAGAAGACCAAGACCGCGGGCTGACCTGTGAGAATCCGGGCCGGCCCGGGCAGCGCCGCCCGGCCCCAGCCGTCAGCCACAGCAGCATCCCGCCCTGCCTCTTGGTGAAATCACGTCCCATGGGGTTTTTTTAATTTCACAAATAATTGGTGAGTAATCTCATTGTAAAGGAGCCAAGCACTAATTACCACCAATTAAAAATACTTTATGTCCTGTTCTTTTACTCAACATTTAACATTGGTCACATTTAAAAAATGCACACCCCACCTCAGAATCCCCCTCTGGCTTTAGTGCCTAGAGCTGTTCACATGGTCGGTTGCCGTCGGTGCCCGGCCTTCATGGCCCGGTGGGCCTCCCTCCTCCCGGGGGGCTTGCAGGGCCCGTGAAGGCTTGTCTTCTGGCTGAGAGACAGAGGATGAAGACGATGTCCTGACAATGAGACCTTAAAAAGGCTATTCACAGAACGATTTATTTTTAAAGGTGGCATTTATTCTTCACGGGAAAATAAAACTGTTCTCCCTTCGGTTTTGACCTCATTTGAATCACACTGGCTTGTTCTTGAGAGGACACCTGCTGCTGCTGAGAGATGGGCCATGGGCGCTCCCGTAAGCGCCGTCGCGCCGTGAGGCGGCCTTTGTGATCAGAGAGCCAGGCTCGCATTACGCCCCATTGCCACAGGCACTTCTGCTGGGTTAGGGGTCCCAACTGCCCTGCCTGTGAGACCATGTACCCTAGTGGTTTTCTGCAGAAGCTGGCACGCGCTGTTTGTCAGGGGACTCGTTGGGTGGAGAGCTCTCGTCTTCCTGCAATGGCTTGACCGGGGAGGGTGGCGCATCTCGCTTCCTCCTGAAGTGCTCGTTTGCTCTGGTGCCCCGCTTAGCGTCTGGCCGCCCCGCCGGCTCCCCGGGAGGTGAGCAGGGCAGTGCTCTGCTGTTCTAATTAATCCCACAACCAACACTGGCATGTCTTCCACGCACCAGGCTCCGCCTTAAGCACGAAGGCTTCCAAGAGGACCAGGAAAAGCCCCAATCCTCCATGGTCAGAAGGCACCTCTGCAGAGAAGAGGACAGGTAGGCTGCTCGCTCCCATTCTGCGGCCGGGCCCTGCAGCGGCAGATGGGGCGGGCACGATGGGCGGGCTGGCCAGCTCCTCGTGGGAGCCCAGGGGGGCGTGGGGAGAGGTTAGACGTGGGATGACTCCAGAAGAGGGCATGCGTTTGCTGGGATGGGGGAGAGGACGTCCCAGGCTGGAGGCGCCATGTGCGCTGACCGTGGAGATATGAAAAACCTCGGCGCTTTCAGGGAGGGAAGAGCGGGCCACGGGGCTGGGTGCGGGGCTGGGTGCGGGGCCGGAGCCGGGTGCAGGATGAGGCAGCTGCCGGAGGGCGGGCTCAGCCCCGTGGAACCCGCAACAGTTTCTTCTCTGGGGCGTGTTCCTGGCCACCAGTGCACCTTTCACGTCCACAGCGGGGTGACGTGTGGACAACGTGAAATGTGGGCTGGGGCCGACGGGGTAATTATGAAGGGATCTGTGTGATGATAGCCAAAAATGTAAAATAAAATAAGATTTTTAAAATGGGGCACATCCTCAAAACCCTCAGAATCCGCGTGTCCCTGCGAATAGAATTGTTGAGAGAGAGGAACGAGCCCGCTGCTGACCCCTGACCTTTGCTGCTCCTTCCCGGCCGGCCTGCGTCGAGCCGGGGCCTGCGTCGAGCCGGGGCCTGCGTCGAGCCGGGGCCTGCGTCGAGCCGGGGCCTGCGTCGAGCCGGGGCCTGCGTCGAGCCGGGGCCTGCGTCGAGCCGGGGCCATGGGGGCCTGGGCGCTGTGGCTGCTGCCCGCGCTCTGCACACTCTCCTGCGCAGGTAGGTCGGCCCGTGCTGGCTTAGACTTCGCGAATCTTACTGCCTTCTTCGGACAAGGGTTGTAAACTCGAGAGCAGGGGCTTACCTGGACCACGGGCACGGGCGGCGGGCAGTGGGGTCCGTGAGCCCCCCCGGATCTGTGTGGGTGTGAGCGCGAGGCGATGTTTGTGCAGGTGCGGACTCGGCAGCACGCCTAGCGCGTGGCCCCCACTGCTTTACAGTAAGATAAGTGCTCGTTTCAATAGTGTTTGTGTTAAGTGTAGTGGTTTCAAACAGAGCACACGAGGAAACAAAAATATATAAACTTCCCACTCTTTGCACTCAATTCCAAGAATATAAAAGAAAACGATAACAAAACAAAACACGTTTCTGCCGTGGTCCAACTCAAGGAAGTGAGTCTAATACCCACGTGGTACCTTGCAGATCTAAGATTCACCCCATCACATCTGATGATCACAGAGTTCGTTTAAGACCTGCGGGGACAGTGGGGTTGGCACTGGTAAGGCAGAGAGGGCAGCACAGCCACAGCGAGTGCCTCCGACTAGGGGCTTCAGCAGCAGACGGTCCCATTCTCATAGCTGTGGGGGCTGCAAGTCCAAGGTCAAGGTGCCTGCAGGGCTGGCTCCCCTGACGTCCCTCTCCCGCACTGGCCGATGACCTCCCTCTGGCTGCTTCTTCATAGGGTCGTCCCTGGGTGTGTTCTAATCTCCTGTCCTTACAAGGACGCCAGTCGGATGGATCGGGGCATCCAATGGCCTCACTTTAACTGGCACCCCCGAAGGCCCCAACCTCCACACGCAGCCACCTTCAGCTCCGGGGGTGGGGGGTAATTAAGGCTTTACCACGTGGATTTGCGGGCGTGTAATTCAGTCCATAAGGTGTAGAAATCAGGGGTTGGGTTGGGGGGCATCCGTGACCTGAGGTGATGAGAATGCTTGCCAGACCTCCGCCTGGCCAGCCCCTCCTCCGCCTGGGGCGTTGCCTGTGACACTCACAGTCTCCTCCTGGCTGAGCCCCTCCCTCAACCTGCCCTCTCCTGTCCTCTGTTTCTGTCTCCTCACCGCCTGTCCTTCCACCACCTCCTGTGTAACTGGTGCCAGTTTGCACCTGGCTTCCCTTCTAGAATGTTCTTCCCTGACCTCTGCTCAGACTTGTTCTTCTATTTCAAGACACTTTTTAAAACACTAACTTTGCCGCGGCCCCAAAGTGATGGGAGCCCAGGGAGAGACGGGAGATGGAGAATGAACACCAGAGTCTGGAAAGCGTCCCTCTTGCATATGAAAGAGAGAGAATTCTCCGATAAGCAGGAACATCCCCCCAACCTTTCTTTGAGAAAAGGTCATGAATATTCCCTTTTATTTCTACAAATAGGGGAAGTAGTTGTTTCTGGAAACGTAGAAACATAGCGATGGGAGTTTCTAAAGATGCGGGGGAAGGATAGCTGTGTGCGAGCGGCACATCTAGCCTTCGGTTGTCCATTTCTTAAAATCTGTTTTTGACTAAGTTTAGATTTACAGAAAGGCCGTGCAGACAGCACAGAGGGTCTCGTGTGCCCCCGTCCAGTTTAGCCGTTGTGAGGGCCTTCTGAGGCTGCAGCACCCGCGCGGGGCTCAGGACAGAGCACCTGGGCCGCCCCCACCCTTCCCCGTCATTTCCAGGGGCTCCCTCACCCACGTGGACGACACTCATTTCACAGACCAAGTATATGAATGTGTATACAAATCCAAACATCCCTACCTGAACAAAGCAATGAGCCACTACTCTGGAACCCTGTGCTACTGCCTTTCTGGACAAAGGCCATGCCTCAGGCAGGGCTGAAATGTGTATGTCATTAGTCAGCTGTGCAGAGAAAATAGAACGGCCTTAAGTTCTGTGATCAAGCTAATCAATGTCAGAAGGCCCCTCCGCCCAGGAAGCTAATGTTGTCTCCGTTTTTCTTGTTCACCGTGTCTTCTCCTAATTCGGCCTCCGTGGGGTGAATGCCCACTGTCCCCTCGCTGTTGCCCAGGATGGTGTCTGGGTCCAGAGTGGGTCTTTGTGACTGTCGAGCCCCGGCAGGGGCTGGTAACTCTTATCTGAGCGGGTCCTGTGTTGCCCTTACCCTTCTCTGGACTTTCTGCTGCCCTCTGTCGCCTCCTGGCTGCCTCCCCAGGGACAGCGGCTCTGCCTGGGCATCGGTGTGTCGTCTGACTCCCCAGATTCCTGCCCCAGTGACGGCCTGAAGTCCCTCTGTGCACAGAACCCCGGCCTGGACCAGCGGCACTCCTGCCCCACCACCCCCGCCTCTGACACCGGAGCGTCCCAGGGCCCTGCGGCCGCCGCACTGGCCCAGGGAGGCCCACCTGCAGGGCTGCGCCAGCCCCCAGCCCTGCTCAGCCAGGGCTCCAGACCGGCTTGCGAGGTCCCCAGGCTGTGCTCCGAGACGCAGGCTGCCAGCCGTCAGCCCGGGGGCTGTGACTGTCCTTCCATCCGCGTTTGTCTGAGAACACGGACGGCCGAGCCCCTTGCTTTGCCTTAGTCCCTGCCCACGCCCTGCCCCCAGGACTGGACTCGCTGGAAGTGGGGGGCCTTTCCCTACTTCTCCTCTGGTGGGGGCTTCCTTCCCAGGAACGCTGAGCTTCGCTTTGATGGTAAAGTTGGCATAAGAAGTTGCTTCCCTCTCAAAAATGCCTGCTTCTTAAGACCACGGTCTTACCAAAGGCTCAGAGAGAAGTGAGTTTGAGCCGCAGAGCAGAACGTTGTCCTTAGTTGAAAATCGCCCTTTGTTCTTAACTGTGTGCACGTGTGTGTGAGTGATGACCCCCCCCGGGGTCTTCTGGTGAATGTAGAGAGATGACCTTACCCACACATTTAAAGAAACAAACTCATGACCGAGTACGACATGTGCTTCTTCATGAACACAGCAAATAAGACCTGACACGTGCATCAATTTAGTGATCGTGACACGAGTATCTGATAGCTCAAGGCGTCTGCAGCTACCAGCATGTGGCACGAGAATAACCGACTTCCATGGTGGCAAAGCCGCAAGGAACGATATTGCTGCAGGTTGTTGACCACATTCACGATGGGGGGAAATTGCAGATTTCAGCAACAGGTTAGAGAAAAATGGAAGATGAAAACGCCTTCTTGTTCAAGTTCACAGCCCCCGGACTTCTCCCCTGGGCTTCTGCAGGGTCCAGATCCCGGTTCTAACAGCGGCTTCCGCTCTCCCTGGGAGGGGCGGGTGCTCCTGGGCAGGGACTTCAAGGAGGGGGATGGATAGGATGGGAAGGGACAGCCTCAGAGACGGCCTCTCAGACCATCTTCTGGGGCGATTACTGCTGTCTCAGGCCGAAGTGCGGTGCAGCTCGGCAGTTTGTTCTTCTGCCCCGCCCCCTCCCGTTGCCCCGTTATGCCGAGTGGCCCCATCATTTGCTCCTTTACTTCGCCTGGTGTTTAAATACAATGTTTGATTGTAAAATGTTGCATTTGGGTAAGAATGTGAAAGTATTTTCTTTTTAAGTAGAAATTGAGCTCTTCAAAGGGAGTAACTGAAGCCCTAGAGTCAGAACCTTTCCACAGCCCTGGTTAGGAGAAGCTGTCATACTCAAGCAACTAGCCAACAAATCCAGCGTCGGATCAGCCTGTTTTCATCAAAATGTTTGACACTGGCAACGTGTGTCATGCACTGGAGTTACTGTGTTTGTGTGTGTGTGTCTATGTAGCTCCGCCAGCCAAGCCCGAGAACGTTTCCTGCACCTTCTACTACGGCAGAAACTTTACTTGCTCCTGGAGTCCAGAGAGAGAAGCCAGTTACACGCGATACCAAGTGACGAGGACTTAGTGAGTACAGGGGCCTGCGTGCTGTCAGCGGGAGAAGGAGATGTGTTTCCAGTGACAGCTTCCGGGGGACCACTGTTGCTTCCAGT